>JAODAL010025590.1:0-58352 GCA_025379985.1 Phyllomedusa bahiana | reverse complement strand
ATTTGCCCATTTTCACTTAGGGGTGTACCCCTTTTTTTGTTGCCAGGGGTTTTAGACATGATGGCTGGGTGTTGAATTTTTTGGGGTGCACAAATTTACACTGTTATATAAGCTGTACAATGACTACTTTACATTTTATCAAAGTATCATATCCTCAGTGCTGTCCCATGAAAAGATATAATATAATACAATACTTATAAAAATGTGAGGGGTATATTCACTAGTGAGGTACTGTTCATTGCAGGGAAATGTTTTTTTTTTTTCTGGGGGGGGGGGGGGTTGTTCAAAATGTATGCCTAAAAAAGTATCAAAATTTATGCTTTTTATTGTGTACCTCTATGGTTTTTTAACGTATACATCAAACATAAAGGGTTGCGTTAGCATACATTTATCAGTTTTTCACAAAAAAAATCGTATACTTTTTTGTGAAAAAGGTGTTCTATAATCATGTGAGGATTTGTGATGAAAAACACATATAGAAGTACATGATGCATGCAAACGTGTATCATTACATTTGCATACTTCACTCATAGACTTCTATGCAAAAAATTGGGCCTGCGTGGGCCCTCCAGAATGACACAGAGGGCTTCAGAGCGCCTAAGGGATTCCGTAACAGAGAGCTAGTTCCAAACGGCCCTGACCATGTCTAAACAATGAAATGCTCGCTCTCTAGGATGAGAGGGCGAGGAGCAAAAAGAGGGCAGAATTAGATCATCATTGATATGAAACCACCTTAGGGAGAAACGAAGGAACAGGATGCAAAACAACCTTGTACTTATGCAGAACCAAGAAAGGGGACTTGCATGATAAAGCCGCTAGTTCAGACATTCAGCGGAGGGATGTAATGGCCACAATGTATGCCACATTCCATGAAAGCAAACGTAGGGAAACTTACATTAGTTGATCAAAAGGTGAAGACTGCATGGCCTTCAAAACAAGATTTAAATCCCACGGTTCAATAGGCCTTCGAACCGGAGGGACGGAATGCGCGACCCCCTGCAAAAGGTTTTAACCTGTGAGCGGGAAGCCAGCTTGTGCTAAAACAAAGTTGAGAGAGCAGAAATCTGACCTCTCAAGGAGGACAGGCTGAGCCCGAGCTCTAGGCCTGACTGTAGAAAAGACAGTACCCTTAGAGTAGAACATACCAAGGGGTGAAATTTCCTTGCCTTCAGGTCCTCCAGGTACGGTGATAGAACTGGGCGGACTGCGGCTTGTGTGCCCGACTCATGGTCTGGTTAACAGAATCCGACAAACCCCGAGATTTTAATATTGCGTTTTCAACAGCCACGCCGTCAAACGCAGCCACGGTAAAGTGGGGTGGAACAGTGGACCCTGTGAGAAGATCTGGACACAACGGAAGGGGCCAAGGAGCGTCTGCCAGTAGGGCGACGAGATCCGCGTACCAGGTCCTGCAGGGCCAGTACGGGGCGATGAGAATAGCGTGTACCCTCTTAGACTTGAGGCGCTTGAGCACCCGAGGAAGGAGAGGCCAAGGTGTAAAAAGGTTCATCAGAGCAAACGGACTCCAAGGTAGGACCAGTGCATCTACTGCTCGGGACAGGGGAGCCTTGGCCATGGACATGTAACTCCAGAGTTGGTGATTGAGGTGAGAAGCAAACAGATCGACGCCTGGCATCCCAGACTTCTGGCAAAGGAGGCGAAAAACTTCCGGTAGAAGAGCCCACTCCCCGGAATCGACCGTCGCTCGAGATAATCGGCCAACCAGTTCTCCACTCCTGGAATGGAAATCGCCGTCAAAGTTGACATTGACCCCTCGCAGCTTCCTGAAAAGCTGCCTGGCTTCAGGTGCCACCGCTGTGGTGTTGTCGGACTGAATTCGCACTGGGTGACCTCGAATAAAAGGGGACCAATGTGAGAGTGCTAGGAAAATGGCGAACATTGATCTGAAGACCAGATTCAACACGTGTAGGCTTGGCACTGGCGGCTGGGGAGTAAGATGGGCCTCCCAGGGGCTGCGGGTGCTCCTTACCCGCTTCCGCTGCGTTCCGGCCACGAGTTCAAATTTAGCCCCCGCCTACCGGAGGCTTAGGCCGCGCCTAGGCTGCAACTAGGCCGCGCCCTCTCCTGAGCTTGTACTGCCTCGGAGGTGGCCCCCAAATTGGTCCGGGCCCCTCCCTGGATGTGGCAGGTCCTCCAGCAGCCCGGGCTTGTGTTAGGGGCGGAGCTTATCACCATTTTCCGGCATTCGGCGTCCTGGCTGTTTGCTGCATCTCCTGAGCTATCGTGGAGGACACAGCACCTTGGGGTGGTAAGTTGGCCTGCTTTGGGTCATCTATCCCTGCCCCACGCACCCTGCAGCCATGTCCCTTTCCGGCAAAAATATCCTAGTGTATATGTTTTTTTGCAGGACCGAATAGCATAGTACGTTATACTTAGTCTGAAAAATGGACACAATTGCAATCAAACGTAGGCAAAAATATGCTCTTTCACTTTACGTTTGACCCATTAAAGTTTATGGATACATCAAACTGTACGTTCCAAGAAGTTTTTTTATTTTTTTTATATAAATACATATAAGTTTGACATTAGCCCTAAACGAAGCGACAACCGGCCTTTACTCCGTTTGTTACAGTTCTGTCCAGGCAATCTTCTGTGATCAAAATCTCTCTCTGCTGTTCTGTTAATTTGCAGTGTTGCCGTATAGGTAAAATTTATCAGGCTGGAGTCCAGACTGTTCAGCTCATGCTAACCATATGCCTTACAACTCATGTAATGTTCTATTCTGCCTCATTTACAGGAGCAATGGCTAAAGATTCACTATCTGAAGCTGGGCTGCACTTTGATGAACTCAACAAGCTTCGCATCTTAGATCCAGATGTCTCCCAGCAAACGACTGAACTGAAAGAAGAATGCAGGGAATTTGTAGAAAGTAAGTTACATCTTAGAACTTTTGTCAAGAACTCTTACTTCCTGAGGCAGTCAACTTGTATAGACATAAGGGAATATTCGGAGACACCATTGTTTTCAGTCGGATGTTTTTCCGCTGCAGATTTATATTTTGCAATACCAGAAAAAAACTGTAGATTTATTTATTTATTTTTTTTGCCGCAAAAAAACTCACTGTGAACATATCTGAAGGGTATGTTCACACGGCGTTTGTTAAATAAGTTTTTGGGTGCATTTGACGTACCGAAAAACGGATCCCAAAACGTATGTAACAATGTTCAAGTGTGATTACATTGATTTCAATGTAAAATGTGCATCGTTGTTCAGATGATACGTATTTTACATAGATTTTTGCATAGCGTAAAACGGATGCGTTCAGAGAATTGACATGTCAATTCTTGATCCATATTTACGCACTGAAAAGCCCAAAGAAACAATAGGGATACATTTTTGCAGTCCAGAAAATGTATCCAAATGCGTGCCATGTTTTGTGGTACGTTTTTGGATGCGTTTAACACAATACGTTTTATGTTCTCCATATCCAAGACGCTCTGTGAACATACGCTTTAATGGGGTTTTCTCACTACAAGGATTGCTTTTTATGTTAAAGCTTTTGCAATATGTGTCCATTAAGGCCCCGTTCACACGGCTTATTTGCCGACGGATAGGCGCCGTATTCCACGCCGGATTTTCGCTTCAGTACGGCGCCAATCCGTCGGAGTCATTACGGTAATCCACTGCTTCATAGAGAACAGTGGATTGTCGTCCCCCCCGCTGGCAAATCCCCCGGGGGGGAGAAGTGAATGACTTATTTCGGCGGGACCCCCGAAAAAAATGCATTGTTATGGGGCCGGGAGCGGGCCCGCGCCGCCCCGGCCCGGCCCCCGGCCCCCCCCTTTTCAGGCGGTTTTGTGCGCTAATGGGCCAAATTCGGTGAATAAGGTGTGAAAAAGGTTTTAACAGTCCCCTTTCCTATTTGAATCCCCTCTCGATATCGCCGCCCCTCAGTCGTATAGCAAAAGCCTGTTTGACTATCCTAAAAGGGCCATTGCCAAGGGGTGTAAAACCCCCCCTCCAGCTGTTGGGAAACTACAACTCCCATCATGCCCACTATTAGAGGTTATATAAATGCATCTTGGGAGTTGTAGTTTCCCAACAGCAGGAGGGTTGCAGTTTGACACGTGTGATCTAGATGGACCCAAACACGCATCTAACAATGAGCAGTGTGTTTTACACTGCTCGCAATGTAAAACACGTATTGGCGTTCACATGAGTGATTGCCGATGAGCGTCTCATTGAGTCTTTCGGATCCGTTCCAAGAATTTACATGTCAATTTTTGGTCCGAAAGACGCAGCAGGAGCCCTATAATAAAGTATAGGGTGCGATCCTGCTGCAGCCAACACGGATCCAAACACGCAGCTGCGCGTTGGATCCGATCGACGCTGCATTTTTGGATGCGATTTTCGGGTCCAACACGGATCTCAAATCTTATCCAAACATGCCATATGAACATACTAACTGTTAATACTGCTAATAGTTTGCAACAATGTATCTAACCTATGCAACATATTGGTGTGTATGCATTACATATGATGGTAAACTAACGTTTCTTGTTGGCTGCCAGGATTGGGGATAACTCCAATCCGGGACCGTTAATCACTTAGATGTCGCAATAAATGCAACCACAGCACTTAAGTCATTACAAAATGGTGCAACACTCTGTTCTTGCATGCATCCGACCCCCTGCAACGCCGATCGGTTATGTTTTTCAGGCGTCTATTGAAGGCCTTATGGCCTTTCATCTTACTACTGCTGTTAAAGCATGTCATAGGAGAGCCATTATTGTACACTATTCTACAATATGTTACGATTGCAGAATAGTATTTAAGTGATTAAGTACACTAAAGGGACTAAAAGTGAAAGTAACAAAAAAAATTCTAACATTTAAAAAAAACTATTAAAAGCTCGACCCCCTCCGTCTTGGTACTTAACCGTAATTGATATTGGCACTTTCATAAAAGTCTGATCTAAAGTAAAATATAGCATAATAGCTCCATAGAGAAGAAACTGCCCAGTGGCAACATCTTTTTTTGTTTGTTTGGTCACTTTGTCTCCTGAAAAATTGAATTAAAAAAAATGACTCAAAATTGCCTGTATGGGGAACCAATAAAAGCTGCACTTTAGCTAAAAGAAATGATCGCTCACATAGGTTTGTAGATGGATAAATAAAAAAAGTTATGGGTCTTAGAAAATGGTGATGCTAGGCAAGTTTAAAAAAAAAAATATATTTTCATTTAAAAAAAAAAAAAAAAAGTAGTAAAACGTAATAAAAACTATATAAATTTGGTATCGCCAAATTAATGCTGACCCACTGAATAAAGATCACCTGTAATTTTTACCTCACAGTGAACTCCATAAATATGATCTCCCACCCAAAGTAAAATGGTGCAATTGCCTATTTTCTACCCATTCTCCTGGTACTATTTAAAGATACATCTTGTTATGCCAAAAAGAGAGAGAAGCCCTCATAGAGCTATGGAGAAAGTAAAATAAAACTGATATGGCTTTTGGAAGGTGAGAGGAAAAAAAGGAACATTACATGAACAAAATTCACTGTAGCGGGAAGCGGTGAAATAGCAGCTTCTAATACCAGCAAGACCTCTTTGTATATAACATATTAGCTTCTGCTATGAGTTGGTGTTGAATATAGACCTCTTGGCTTATAGGGTTAGCCATCTGCACCTGTAATATGATATGTGCAGGCAAATAGTACATGATACCTCAAAGAAATCCACAGGTCCACAAATGAGGAGGGAATAATTCAATGCTACAAATCCAAAAATCCTCTAAAAAATAACCTTTATTAAATATATTTAAAACACAAATCCCATAGACATTAAACGGTTAACCGCTTAGGACAATCAGAACCCATACATAATTCCACAAAGTGGGTATTCAAAAACCATATCATAAAGATCTATCTTTCCCTTAATCCTATAATACCTGGTGGACAGTAAACTTAATTGTAGCAGCCAGTGTCAGGCAGCAGCTGCCAAGGCTAATAGGATCATGGGGTGTATTAAAAGGGGCATAGATGCACATGATGAGAACATTATTCTCCCATTATACAAGTCACTGGTTAGACCACACATGGAATATTGTGTACAGTTTTGGGCACCAGTGCACAGGAAAGGCATTGTAGAGCTTGAACAGGTACAAAGGCGGGCAACAAAAATAATAAAAGGACTGGGTGGACTACAATACCCAGAAAGATTAGCAAGATTAGGTTTATTTAGTTTAGAGAAAAGACGGCTTCGGGGGGACATAATAATTTATGTTTAAATATATTAAGGGCCAATATTAGAGATCTCGCCCAAGATTTAGTTATACCCAGGGCTGTATCTAGAACAAGGGGGCATCCTCTACGTCTTGAGGAACTAAAGTTTCTACATAAACATAGAAAGGGATTCTTTACTGTAAGAGCAGTGAGACTATGGAATTCTCTGCCAGAGGGACTTGTCATGGTGAATTCACTAACAGAGTTCAAGAAGGGCTTGGATGCATTTCTGGAGCATAATAATATAACAAGTTATAGTGTCTAGGATTCTGAAGAAGGGTCTGGATACATTTCTAGATTTAATAATATAACAAGTTATAGTGTCTAGGATTCTCGAGGGGGGTCGTTGATCCAGGGATTTATTCTGATTGCCAGATTGGAGTCGGGAAGGAATTTTTTTCCTAACATGAGGTCAATTGGCTTATACCACATGGGGGTTTTTGCCTTCCTCTGGATCAACACTTTAGCAAAATAGGCTGAACTGGATGGACGTATGTCTTTTTTCGGCCTAACAAACTATGTAACTATGTAACCCTTTGCTCACCCTTAGGCCATGTTCACACGGCTTATTTGGCCACGGATTGGCGCCGTACTGCGTGCCGGATTTGCGCTGCAGTACTGCGCCAATCCGTTGCAGTAATTACGGTAATCCCCAGTTCTCATAGAGAACAGTGGATTCCGTCGCTACTTACCGCTTGGCGAATCCGCCGGGCGGAGAGAAAGTCACTTGCACATTATCCAGGCGCAATACGCGCCGTGGATAATGCAAGTCTATGGGGCCTGCGGGCCGCGCCACCGCATCCGCCCCTTATTCAATCCGGCTCGCAATTACGGCTTGAATAAGCCGTGTGAACACGGGCTTAGGCTATGTTCACACGGCTTAAAATTGGATGTATTTCAGTCCGTAATTACGTGCCGGAGTGCGCTAAATATGGGGCGAGATACGTCCCAGTCATTACGGTAATCCATAGTTCTCATAGAGAACTATGGATTACGTCTCCTCTCCCTGCTCGGCGAATCCGCCGCGGGGGGAGATAAGTGACATATGAATTACCAGCGGCGTATACGCGCCGCTAGTAATGAAAGTCTATGGGGCCGGCGAGGTGCCGGCTACCCGCCCCCGGCCACACGGCGTAATTGCGGAGCGTAATTACACCCTGCATTTAAGCCGTGTGAAACCAGCCTTAGAGGGAGTCACACCCCAATAAAGGGCGACCCCACAAACTAATCCCTTGTACACCCTAGGTACACAGTCCCTATCCCTGAGGTGTATATACTTAAAAAACAGGTACATGGGAGAGAAAAACAGGACAAGGATATTCACACAGTACAGAAAAAACAAAAGAAAATATAATTAAATTCTGTCAGTATAGTGGTACACATAAGGCATATATTATCAATACCAATCTCACCACAGAAAAGGCAAATGTGAAACAAAGATCACCAATTCGTGACCTACTGACTAAAAGTAGCTATTCAAGATATACATAGATCAACAGGATATAAGTTCTTCCCCAAACGCGTTTCGTCCCCCCAACAGGACTTGTCAATGGGATACCGTAATGAGATGTAAATTAAAGCCACAGTAAAATAGCTACATAGTCATGTATAAATATATCCCACAATTACTTAATCCAAAATCCAAGATTTTAGCCAGATCAATAACTTTTGCCTAAATACATAGTACCTGCGTAATGCATGAAATGGTCAGAACAGGTGCGTCCACAAGAGCGCTGGTGTCCCATGGACTGATCCCTGTCTGTCTGCTTTCACCCCCTTGGTACTTACATAGTCCTGTAACACGAGCTTCTTTTTGTATTTCAGAAATAGATGATTTTCAGAAAATAGTAGGTGGTTTAATAGAGCTTGTGGATCAGCTGGCTAAAGAAACGGAGAACGAAAAAATGAAGGTAAGACTCTATATGACTTATACTACTAGAGTGATAACTGTGTTTTGATTGATTTACATGAGAAGGAAATCTGCTGCTTAGAGGCATTTTTCAGGTAGATGTGGGGGGAAAATGAGCAGTTAACGGGATTGGCCAATGTTATTTAAAAAGGTTTATACTGCCCAGGACTGATAGGGGAAAAAAAAAAAAAGAGTCTAAAAACTGTACTTTAGTCAAAGCATCTATTGCTTATGTTCCTAAATATCCTGCGCCCTCTATTAGATGTAGCAATCCTCAATTCACATGTGACTCACTGAGGCTTGCAATGTAAAAAGGGTTCAAGCCAAGCCAGTTTAGGTCATCTGCAAGGCTCAGTGAGTCACATGTGAATTAAGGATTGGTACATCCAATATAGGGCCTTGGAGAGTTAAAGGGGTTGTCTCACTACAAAGAATAGCTTTCAAAATGTAGGGAACACTAAATGAAGACGTTTTCCAAATATATTGCTTTGTTCATCTTTTTTTGTTAAGGAGCTACAAGTGATTTTATCACCTTCTGAGGGCTCTCAGGTTTCCCAAGTGACAGACCTGTGTACGCCTTATCCCCTGCTGTTTGTTCTCTATGATAGCAGGGAGTGATGTCATCACACAGGTCTCTGCAGTGTGAACACTTGTGTGTTGTCTGATCTTTCAGACAAAAGACAGTAATTATCTACTGTTTACATTAGCTCAGAAGCTTCTCCGGACCTCAGAGAAGGTAATTTATTTAATCTAGACTAATAAACAGAGAAGTCTGAATACAGGAGCCTATATGCTAATTACAGACAGCTTGATCAAGAAGTGACAGAGCAAAGCAGCATTATTTCATTCATGCATCTTATGAAACTTTGAGATAAGACGACCCCTTTAACCCCTCACCACCGGAGCCAGTTTTGGCCTCTCTGACAGAGCCCCATTTTTTAAATCTGTCGTGTCACTTTATGTGAGAATAACTTTTTGACACTTTAACCTATCCATGTGATTCAGAGATTTTTCTGTGACAACATTGTGCTTTAAGATAGTAAGAAATTTTGGTCCAAAAATGCTTGTTTATTTGTGAAAAATATAATTATCGTGAAAAATTTGAAAAATGTACCAATTTCAAACTTCAAAAATTTCTGCATGTAAGACAGATAGTTATTCCACTCAAAATAGTTTATAACTAGCATCTACCATATGTCTGCTGTAGTTTGGCATCATTTTTTTAAATGTCTTTTTTTTTTTTTTTTTTTTTTTTTAGGACATTTGGGGGGTTATAAATTTAGTAGTAATTTTCAAATTTTCAAGAAAATTTGCAATATACATTTTTTAGGGACCAGTCCAGTTCTAACGTGACTTTGATTGACCTGTATGTTAGATACCCCCATAAATGACCTCATCTAAGAAACTACACCCCTTCAAATATTCAAAACCGCATTGAGGAAGTTTATTAACCCATTAGGTGTTTCACAGGAATTAAAGCAAAGTGGAAGTGAAATGTCAAAATTTCATTTTTTTTGCAGATTTTCAATTTTTATACATTGACAAGAATACGGTAAATGTGATCAGGGAAATGCAACTTAATATTGATTTCCCAGATTCTGTCGTTTTCAGAGATATCCCATATATGGCCCTAGCTCGCAATTTGGCTCAACCACAAGCCCCAGAATAGGAGGAGCACCTACTGGACTCTGGGGCCTCATTTTCATTACGATTTTATTTGTTTGCGGACACCCTAAGGTTCCAAAACTCAATAAATACCCCTAAAAAGACCCCATATTGGAAACTACACCCCTTACAGAATATATCCAGAGGTGTAGTGAGTATATCGACCTCACAGGTGTTTCACAATTTTTTTTAGCGGTCGGCTCTGAAAATAAAAAAAATATATATTTTTTCCAATAATCTGCAATTTTAGCTGAAAATGTTTAATTTTTACAAGGAATCTTGGAAATAAAGCCCCAAAATTGTGTTACGCAATTTCTTCCAAGTTCGGCAATACCCTACATGTGGGTGTAAACTGCTGTTTGGGCGCATGGCAGAGCGTATAAGGGAGGGAGCGCTATTTGGCTTTTGGCGCACAGATATATTGGTGGGGCCATGTCGCAGCTGCAAAGCCCCCAAAGTACCAGAACAGGTGAAACCTTCCAGAAGTGATCCCATTTTGGATTCAACGTCCCTCAGGGATCTCATCTAAGGGTGTATTTTGCATTTTGGGCGCACAGGTGTTCCGTAGTTTTTTTTTTTAGCATTGGCCCCTGGAAATAAGGGGGGGGGGGGGAAGCAATTCCACCATTGTTTTTGGGCTTAATTTTTACAGTCTTTGCCATACAGGATAAATGACGGGATAACTTTACTATGGTGGTCGGTACAATTACAATGATATAAATTTTATATAGTTTTTTATGTTTTATTACTTTTACACAATAGAAGCGAGTTTTATAAAAAGTTGCGTTTTTATGTTGTCCTATTCTGACAGCCATAGCTTTCTTAATTTTTTGCATACGGAGCTGTTTGTGGGCTTGTTTTTTATGAGATGAGTTGAGGTTTTTATTGGTACTATTACGGGGGGCATGTGATGCTTTGATCACTTTTTATTAAGGTTTTTGTGAGGCATTTTGTACAAAATACAGCAATCCTGGTAGTGTTTTTTTTATTTTTTACAGCGGACACTGTGCGGTATAAATGACATGCTAGTTTTACTCAGCAGGTTGATACGATTACAGCGATACCACGTTTGTATATTTTTTTTAAAGTTTTACTGCAACACTTTTATTTGAAAAGGTAAACACGTTTTTGCATCGCCGCAGTCTGAGAGCCATAACTTTTTTTATTTTTCTGTTTATGGAGCTGTATAGGGACTTTTTTTTTGCAGGATGAGTTGACATTTTTATTGGTAACATTTTTGGTGGGACAAGACTTTATGATCGCTTTTAAATCCGTTTTTTGGAAGGCAGGGTGAAGAAAATACTGAAATCCTAGCAGTGTTTTTTATTTTTAATAGCATTCACCGTGCAGTATCCGTGACAAGTTAGTTTTACTCTGTGGGTTGAGACGATTACGGTGATACCCAATTTATGTAGTTTTTTTATTTGAAAGCACAATTATTTTGAAAAAAGTGTTTTTATTGTGCAAAACACAATGATAGCATCGCTATCTTCTAATAGCCAGAACTTTTTAATTTTTCCGTATACAGAGCTGTGTAAGGCCTTTTTGTTGTGGGATGAACTGATGTTTTAATTGGCATCACTTTGATGTTGATATGAGTTTTTGATGACCTTTTACTCCATTTTATGTGCTGCGGGATGAACAAAAATCGCAATTCTGTGACTGTTTTTTGGGGGTTTTTTTACGGCGTTCACCGTACGGGTTAATTAACATGACAAATTTATAAGATGGGTCGCTACGCACGCGGCGATACCAAATATGGGTATTTTATTCATTTTTGCTCTTTTTTGGGGCGATTGGCGTTTGTAAAGGGGGAAAAGGGCGATTTACGTGTTTTTATTTTTTGTGTTTGTGTTTTACTTTTTTACACTTTTTTTTTACTTTGTCACACTTTTTACACTTTTCCCCAGGGGGGAATTGAATGAACGATCGTCAGATCGTTCATGCAATAGGAGATCAGCCTACAGTTTATAGCTGTATGCTGGTCTCCATGGCAACTGTCAGTCATGCTGCCCACAATGCATTGTGGGCATCGTGACGTCACCGGACAACCCGGATGCTGTCATTCAGCATCCGGGCTGTCTGGTAGGAGACCAGTAGCGGCGGTGAGCGCCGTTACTGCGCCGGGATTGCAGGCGGCAGGAGCTCACTCCGGCCGTGGGCGATGCGGCATGATGCCAGCGGTAATATACCGCAGGTTCCATGCCGCGATCTTCTGCGCTCCGCTAGTGAGCGCGCAAGATCGCCATGACGTACTCATACGTCAATTTGCGGGAACCCCTACCCGACATTGACGTATAAGTACAGCAAATGTCAGTAAGGGGTTAAGCTCTTTTCCCCCAAAAAAGAGGAAAACCGTACATGTTTGGTATTGGCGGATACGTATCAACCTGTGGAATACAATAAACACATTTATACCGAAGATTGAACGCTGTAAAAAAAAAAAAAAAAAAAAAAAAACACCCACAAAAATTTACGTTTTGCCTCACTTAGAATTTTTGGGCGGTTGCCCAGTATATTCTATGGTAATATAACAACATTAGAAAGTACATCTTGTCCTGCAAAATAAATGACAACTTGACAAAAAAATTAAAAAATGGACCATGGCAGGAAGAGGTTAACGGGTAGTTCTTTTCCACATTTATATAAAACCAGAATAGTATCCTATTGGCTAGTTCCAACCTACTGTTGTTAAAATAGTTGTGTGCCTGATAAAATTTGATGTCTGCCATATGAAAATCGTTAAAGGGGTATTCTCACTATACACATTGATGGCATATCAAATATGGGATATGATATTGATGTGTAACAATTGCGAAACCCCAAAACCTCTATGTTTTGAGACGTGGTCAGAACTCTCCCACTGATTGTAACTTGTTGTTGTACTGGTAACTCCCATTGATTTCAGTGGTAGAGTTATGACTTTGGAGAACTATTTTGCCTCTGATTCTCTGGTAAGGAACTCAGACTTGGGAATAAACTGCCTTTTTGTTATACTTTTATGCTTAACTGATAGGTCCGTAAAAAATAAAACTTATGGGATAACTGTAGGACTAGTCTTTACATCCGTGATAAGACTGGTGGTGGAAAAGAAAAGGCCACTCAGCAAGAAGCCAGCCAGGAAAAAACCCGGGGTTTCTGCGGGGTCTGTGCCTGCCATGTTTTATTTGATATACGGAAGTGTTTTTTTATTTTACAAAGAGATAAATACCCGAATAAAATGTATTTTATTTCAAAATCGTCCGAAAATATTTTATCGGCTTTTTTAGAACCCGGAAATTAAAAGTAAGGGAAAAACAATCAGTGGAAAGGAGCAAAAAAAAGATAGGCCATAAGTAGTTTTTTTTTTAAAAACCCTTGGGAAGAGTAACAAGTATCCAGCACTGATTTCCAATGGATATTTTGGGGCACATTTACTAAAGTGTCTATAACTTTGTCTAAGTTTACAGTATGTACGAATGCACCAGACTGACCACGGTGGCTTATGCTGTTTAAGTAACTTGGCACCTCAAAGACACTGTTTAACTTTACAGCAATTATTAGTTGGCTTAGTTTATGCTAATAATTCTACTAAAATGTTGGCCACATTCTCCTGTCAGATGATACCCGAATGTTACAAAGTTACATAATTTGTAAGGCCGAAAAAAGACAAGACGTCCATCCAGTTCAGCCTGTTGTCCTAAACTGTTGCTCCAAAAGAAGGAAAAAAAAAACCCCCTGAGGTAGGGGGAAATTGCCCTAATTTTGGGGAAAAAAAATTCCTTCCCAAACTCAATCTGGAAATCAGAATAACCCCCTGGTTTCAATGCCCCTTCTCCAAAAACCCTATTCACTATAAACTTGTTATTTATACGCTCAAAAAATGACCCAACCCCTTCTTGAATCTGTTATTGAATTCCCATGACAAAGTTCCTCTGACTTACAGTTCACTGCTCTTATAGAAAAGAAATTTTTAGTTTATGTAGAAAAATTTCGTTCCTCAAGACGTAGAGGATGGCCCTTGTTCTTAATACAGCCCTTGTATAAAAAAAAATTTTAGCAAATCTTATTTTGGGCCTTAATATTTTTAAACATATTTATTATGTCCCTCCGGCCGTCTTTTTCTAAAAAAAATAATCTTGCAATCTTTCTGGGTACTGTAGTCCACCCAGCCCTTTTATTTTTTTGTTGCCCCCCTTTGTACTGTTCAAGCTTACAGTGTCTTTCCTTGCATGGTGCCCAAAACTGTACAAATGTGGGTCTAACCCGTGGGCTTGTATAGTGGGAGGATAATGTTCTCATTTTAGTGCCTCTATGCCCCTTTTAATACAACCCATAACCTATTTGCCTTGGAAACTGCTGCCTGACAGGTGTACAGTTAAGTTTTATGTCCACCAGGATTCCCCGTTTCTCCATGTCACTATTACCCAGTGTTTTTCCATTTAACATGTAATCATGTAATGGATTTTTCCTCCCCATGTGTCACTAATTGTTTGAAAGTAGTAATAATGATCGCATTCCTTTTTATAGTCCGGATGCTCAGTGGAAGGATTTCTAGTCCTGTCAAGTGTAGTAAAGCTATAGTATTTCTATATACGTTCAGAAAGTGCTTGTCTTTATTAACAAATAGATGCAAGTATATCCATCAGTGCGACTCTATAAAGCAAGTGTTTTTAATGGTGTAACAATCGGACATATAGGTAATCCACATAGTGGGATAACGTTTCTGCTACAGTCAGCCCTTAAACCGGGTTCATTTTTCTGGATAGTAGAAAAGAAAAGAATGTAGGTCTTGCAGTATTTGGGGGTTTCCACCCCCCAAAATTACATGCAGCCACCTCCCCCAATTTTTCTCCTCTCTTTACCAACAAGTTATGACCCAAAATTGAAGGCCTTGGACTAGGGCCCGGGAAACACCGGGCCCACCATTTTGGATTCCCTGTCCCCTTTGAATTTTTCAAAAAGGAAAAAACATTTTTTTGGTTATGGGGAGTGCAAAGATTATTGAAATACCCATATCTATTTGTTAATGACAAGTATTTTTTGGATGTATATAGGGGGGGCCTTTGGATTTACTATGCCAAAAAAAATACTTTCTAATAAAGAAATAAACACTTTTTTTTTTAGAGCATTTAGTGCCAAAAAATTTGGCTAAATTTTGGAAAAGCAACCCTGTTTGTTTTTTTACTTCTGTGTGTAGCGTTCCTGTTATGGGGGACACTATTAAAATTTTGTGGGAATGGGAAAACCTTTTCCATGTGTTTGGCGTGTTACCGCTACTTGTGTGCTCAGTCAAGTCCTGCATTGTTTGTATACTGAACTTTTGTTACATTCTTAAAGGGGTTGTCTCGCTACAAGGATTGCTTTAATGTTAAAGATCTTGTGGGAAATAATTCCCTTTGGGCAATATATGTTCTTTTAAAAGGTCCTACCCTTTATTCTGAGATTTTCCCTTTCTTTATGGGCTGCTTTCAGCCCCCTTTCCGGTTTCCTATTGCTAAAAGACCTGTTAAACTCTAAAGATAGACTCCCAAAGAAACCAGGTTGTTTATAGCTAAGACCTGGTTTACTGAAAAAGCCTATTTAGATGCCATTTAAAAACACCCCCTTGAATTCAAAATAAAAAACCAAGAAAACAAGACTCGGGGTGGAAAAAAATTGATGTAATGAGACAACCCCTTTAAGATTTTTTTTTCGGGGTTTTACCTTTAAAATTTTTAAATTTTTTTGTGAAAAAGTTTTTCCTCTTAAACTAAAAAGGGCCCAATAAATGTAATTTGTTTATTGGGCCTTTGGAGCTCGTAATCTTTTTAAAAATAAAATTCGTTTAAGCAGCGAAAAGGGCACGGGAACCCCAGAGTTCCCAGGCATTGTTGGGCCGAGAAGAAGATGAAAGCTAAAAAAGGTATGTTAAACCCAACAGCATTTTTTTAACCATTTTAAAGCTTTTTTTTAAAAATTTTTATGATGCGATCTGCAAGCTTGTTAAAGGGGTTGTACGCTTTAAAGAGAACCTGTCACATAGATTATCCCCCTCTTGCTGAGGGCAAAACCCAAAGCTGGGGTTTTCAGACCTGTGTTTCCAGGGGCTGGGGTTTCCCTTTTTCTGAAGATGCAGCTTTTTTTGTGTTTTTTAATGTCAAATCGCAGTTTTTCGCCGAAGAGTAAATTTGAAGAGCCCTTTCGGGAGTGGTCAGGTTTTTTTTTTTCAAACCCGGGCCAATGGGGGGTTTTAGCCCTCCCCCACCTAAAACTGAAAAAACCTTTTTACTTTGGGAATAGGTAGAAACATTTTGAATAACTGTCAGTGGGGGGAAAGGCTACCCTTTGGTGGGCGTGGCTAAACCCGGGTTATGAAAAGATTTGAGGGGAAAAATTTGCTCAAAAACCCTACGGGCATTTTTTAAACAGGAAAAGGGGGCCCACAGCGCTGGAAACAGCAGGTCTGAAAACAAAGCTTGTGCTTCCCCAGAAAGGGGGGTTTTAATTTCTATGTGACAGGTTCCCTTTAAAAATAAAATAATTATATTTTTTAAAGAGGCCAGGGTGAGAAAAAAAAAAGTGATACCTCTGCTGCTACAGCTCTGGAGGTCTCCCGGAATCCGGAAAACCAAAATTTACTTTCCTGAAAAACAATTTAGAGGGGCCCGTGCTCCATTCACTAAGAGGAATATGAGCCTCTTCTGCATGTTGGGAAGAGATCCCGGGGAAATGGGGGAGCAGCAGATTTTTTAGGAGTTTTACAGTGGCAACCGGGGGGGAAAAGGTAGGGGAAAATATTTTTCCCTCCCCCTTTTCCCCCTGGCCTTCTTTAAATAGAATTTAAAACCCCGTTTTTAAAGTAGTCCCTTTTTACTTTATAAATTTTCCTTTATTCAAAATTTCCTAGCCCCTTTTCTGGGTTGTGCCCAAACTGATTAAAAATTTGGAAATTTCCCGTGTTAAAAAACACAAGGGAAAGGAGGGAAGCCCCCAGAGTCTATGGTGGGGCAGGAAAGGGTCAAAACCTACATTTTTTAAAAATGCTTTTTGTTTTCCATCATAGATGGGTCTTAATGCGTGTTAAAACCCTTTTTGGGGGGCTTTTTCCCGTAATTTCTTTCAATGACGAAGGGCCCTTTCTGTTGATTTCCTTGATTTGATTTAAAAAGTTTTATATAGTCACTGTTGACCAACTCAAAACCTCTTTTGAGGAACTTTCGCCAATTCTGTAGTAATAAAGTTTGTGGCCTTTCTGTCTGTTGGTGTTGCTGATTCACAGAATGGAGGTTTCTACTTCTTTTAAAAAAAAAAAAAAAAACAACTGGCTGCTAAAGGGTAGATCACAAAGGTGTCTGGAAGCTGCTTGGCTGTCTTTCCCCTATTGCACTATTATAAGGGTAGATAAAGGCAACCCTCACCATGCCAAAAGTGTCAAAAGTAGTCTAAAAAGTTCAAGCCAATCACTGGTTTAGACTATAAAACATAACCTTTAATAATTATATGCATACCAAAATGCTAATAAATAACTATCCTGTATCCCCTATTGCAATAAACCTTGCCAATCCGTCCCATCGTGCATGTTTATAATGGGGCAAAACCTACTTGGCCAACAACAGTGTGTTCTAACTTGTAATGGCCTTCACCACTACCTTTCATAGTTTGGAGGGGAAAATAAACGGCTGCAAACCGGCTGAAAAACGTTTGGACGGACCCTAATGGAACGGATGGAACGGTCCCCACTGCACGGATTTTCCACCTGGCGGTTTCTCAGACCTCTGGCGGTCTGAGAAACATAGAACATGTTCATTCTTCCGTCCGGTTTTCGGACAGTATATGAACATGCCAATGTGGAGGAGAAAAGCCGTCCCCCGGCGGCCGAGTGTACGGCACGAAAACAGGACAAATACTGGTTGGATAAACCGACCGGTATTTGTCCTGTGCCGTGTGAACGGCCCCTAAAGATAGCTCAGAAGATAACCAGCTTGATTGTTCATGGTGCAGTACCCTCTGACTGAAAAACCATAACTTGAAGAAGGCTCATAGAATCACAAAATATATTGTAATATAAGGTAACATTAAAAAAATAAAATTTAAAGACCATGTACAAGTAATGACTCATATTAACCTCATAGTAATTTTTTGTGTTATTGTGCTCGTTCTTTCCTCCCTGCCTTCCAAGAACCATAACTTTTTTTTATTTTTTTTTATTTTCTAGGACAAGGTGTACTTGTTAATAGTCCATTTACCATGTCATTTAATGTTCTAGGAAACCAAAAAAAATAAAAAATTCATTGTCTTTTTTGAAGGTGTTTGTTTTTATGGAGTTCACTTTTTGGTAATAAATGAGATGATGATGTTTTTATTCTGAAGGTCGGTACAATTCTGGTGATATAAATTTTTAGATTTTTTTTGTTTTAAAATAAAAACTTTTTAAAAAATGTTCGTTACTGTTGGTAAGTAATAACTTTCTTTTTTTCTGTTTTTTTCATCTGTAGACTGTAGAGTCGAGGCTTGATTTTTGCAGGGTGAAGTATAGTTTTTATTGGTACCATTTTGGGATACGTTTTGATCACTTTTTATTCCAATTTTTAGTGTTTTTTTAATAGATCAGACTTTTGGGAACATGACGATACCAATTTATATTTAAATTATTTGTAAAATTGCAGAAGGGGAGTGCTTTAATATATTTTATTTTTATATATGTATTTTGAAAAAGTTTTTTTTTTTTTACGCACTTACAATCTTCGTCCACACAGGGAACTTGACCACTAGGAGGTTGCACTATTCTGCTATACTAAAATATTGCAGAACAGTGTACAAATCTGGCTCTCCTATTCCACACTATATATTGCAAATGTTAAAACAACATATGTTGTTTTCTAAAGCAACCAATCACAGTGGAGATTTTTTGTGAACTGTTTAAAACTTAAGTTTTGATAAGTTGCTATGAAAAACACTGTCAAGCTGTATAAACTTATACCAGTGTTTGTAATGTAAATCGGAAGAGATTGGTGCAGAACAGGTTATTAGATTTGATTCATCAGAACATTAACCTACATTTCATATAATCACTACTATTAGAGTATATACACATGCTGGAGATTTGTTGCAGATGTTTTTGCAATTGTCTCATATTTCTAGATCATAGGTCTGCAAAGTGCGGCTCTCCAGCTGTTGGAGAAACTACAAGACCCATCATGCATTTATATAATCTTATCAGTCGGTGTGAGGAAAATTGACACAAACATGACAGTCATCGCCCCCCCCCAACTCAAATTCACTGACACAACACATGTCCCAGGAAACCAGCAATTAGGCAGGAGACATTCAGACCTGGCTGACAGACGACAGAGAGGAGATCCTAGCAGGAGGTCAGCACATCAAAGAATTCTCATTTAAATTTGTTAGTACTTGGCTCAGGCTAATACACATGGGCTCTCACAGACCTGGACAACAAAAGCTTAATGCCAGACTGAAAGACACTTATATTTTATAAGGATTTATGGGAGAACCGTTCATAACAGGTCTACCCCGGTTTTATATTTTTAAATATGAAACTTCCCATACGTGAAGCTGTCACTCCCACGTTTGTATGACATTCGAGAAAGGAGAACCTCACAGTTCAGACAGGGGAGGGCGCAGGAGGCCATGTGTAGTACCAGGTTGTAGCTTAGGCCTATCCGTTTCTGATGGAATCACTGGCTCAGTTCTGTGGCAATGCCCTGCCCCACTATGGTCCATTTTGTGTTCAAGCCACAAGACCGCATGGCCCAAGAGGGAGGAGTGTGCAGGCCATCCCAGGGACATGACCGTGGGTGGGAAGGGGGCACAACGTGGGCTGTCCCAGTACTGTTATAAGTCGAAACCCAGCTTTGCCCAGTGTTGTTCTGTTGGAGAGGGGCTACACCAAGCGTACAGGAGCGTCCAGAACCAGCAGGCCCCATCCACCCTGGTGTAGGCCAGCACAAGGCTAACCTAAGGTAATTGGATAAATCTGCTGCCTTTTGTAACCATATCCGTATTTGCACCTCTGACCAATATCTGTATAGTATTGTCCCTATGTGTATATATTGTTTGTCTAGTGTGCCCTCCAAGGCGAATTCAATCTATAAACTTTAATCTGGGCTGGTCTGTTGTCTTGATCCTCGATCTCACCTGCCTTACTCTTGGTCTTTAATATTTAGCTACCCCCAAGGCTGGTTCCTGGCCTTGTTGTAGGCCTGTAACGGATCGGTCTTATAACCAACGAGGAACTGGTGGTAGTTTATTGGGCTGTCAGCTCTGTTTAACCAGTGTGGGCAAACAGATCTCTCCCAGCCGTTCAGGGTTGTGGGCGAGTGGGGTAGCCTCTCGCACTACCTGGGTCTTCCTGTGCCCGTGTGGACAGGGCTTAACCGTGAAACTGTATCTGGCTGACCTCGTGCCCCCTTAGGGGGAGCGCAACGTCACGTTACACCCCAAGTCAGGCCGCCGACCTTCGAGTGGGCCCGGCGGGTTTTCCTGATAGTGGGCATGTTGGGAGTTGTAGTTTCCCAACAGCTGGAGAGCCGCACTTTGGAGACCACTGGTCTAGATGAAGCTTGTGGAAATCCATGTACATGCTGCGGAATCAACCCCATTCACATGGCAAATGGTTTATTTTATTTAAAAATTTTCTGCCATATTTTTCAAGTAACACAGATTGTTCTCTAATTTTGTGTTTTTCCCCCGTTTGCAGGTATCGAATAGAATATGAGGCTTTATGCAAGGTAGAAGCAGAGCAGAATGAATTTATAGACCAGTTCATCCTCCAGAAGTAATGTTTACCACATTTCATGAAATCCTCTACTGGACACATTTTATAACGACTGGCTGCTTCCCCCAGATACTTGTTATTGCGATCTCTCGCCTGATATGAACACAGTTATCAAAAGGCCCTTCCAATTTCATGACTTGGACCTCACGTAGGGACCAGTTTGCACTCCGTTAACTCTCCTTCGATGTGCATCTCTGAAAATGTTAAATATATTGTGGAACTGATTTAACCACAATGTTCTTGACCACAATGGGTATGGCTCTTAATTTTATACTTCACTTGAGTTACTATCCTTGGACTATCATGCGTGCCCAACACCTGTGAGTGTGATCACCCTCCCATCACTGTTTACTTCTATAATAATCTATAGTGATTGGTTTTGATCAGAAAAACAATTAAAGGGGTTTTGCCAGGATGTGCCTTATCTGCTAAGAAGCAATTGTAAACAAGCCACACTGAGCTGAGAGAGCAAGAGGCACAGCCAGAGCATAGAGCCGTACATAAGGGATTTGTGATGCCACCAAAATATCAAACTACAACTAGTGGTTTCTGTAAAACAAAAGACAACACTTTTTCTCCCAGTCCTTGAAAGCTTCTTCATGTTCTCTGTCTCAGAAAGCGGGATTACTCAGAAAATCAAACTAAAACTAGTGGATTCTGTATAAAAAAGACAACTATTCTCCCGGGGCCTTGAAAGTTCTTAGCCCCCCTTTCATTAGATAAGAAGTGTTCTCTGCGCAAGCCCGGCCAGCAGCTCTTGTTTAGGTCGTATCTAATAAAGCTTTTAAGTACCTAAAGGGCAGGTAAGGCAGCCCGTAGCACTCCCAGGCTGCAATTTTTGTAATCGCATATATTTAGAAAAGTGATTAAATACCCATTTTGGAAGATCCCACGTCAGCATTACATCGTGGCAAAACCCCTTTAAGCAGATCAGATACTTGGATCCATTATCTCTGTAAATGGACAGTCACTGTCACATTGGGAGGGAAATCATGGTGTGTAATCCTAGCCTTAATTTAACACTAAAGGTGGCTCAAACGCATTAGATAGCTGTGGACTGAGCACTCATTCTGCTAACAGCTATTACTCCTGACCCCTGATACACATGAGCTCTCAGCAATGCTTACATGTGTTCTCACTAAGGAGAGGGAAATAAGTCACTACCAGGCTTCCGTGGCACCCTCTGATCTCCCTTAAAGGGGTGTTCGGGACTGATCAATGTTCTTTCATTCATTGAGGTATGAGTAAAAATAGAAGACTCATACTTACCTCCCGGACACTCCCATTCGCTCCCGGGATGAAGCAGTGAAGGTTCATTGTTCATGTGACAGCGGCCAATTTACGGCCAAGGGGGTCAGTGACCTGACGACGTGCCGGTGTTTTTGGAAATGTCGCGAAAAAAGATAAAGGGTTTACTGTTACTTATGGAGATGGACACGTGAAGGGAGTTCTGGGGGGTAATATGATTTCATTTTAACCATACCCCGACAGACGAATGGATCATTCCTTTAAGGACAGAGAAAGGGGCATATTCAAATCACACTGGCCGATCCTTCTTTTTTTCTGACATTTGTTATAAGAACACACCGTTCTTATAACAAATGTCAGAAAAAAGAAGGATCGGACAGTTTGATTTTGGGTTTTTTGGCCCTTTTTGGGTATTCTGCAAGTTCAAGTTAGTCTGTTTTATATGGGGACCTTAAAGAGAACCTGTCAGGTAGTTTATGCTGCCCTATCTGAGAGCAGATAGAATAGGGAGAAAAGTGAGTCTGTGATTTTTAATTTTTATTTTCGTGCAGGTTTTTGGGAAAATTTTGACGAACTCCTTTAAAGGGGGCCTCATTACTGGGCCTTTGCAACTTGACTGTTGATATTGTTTCAGCTTCAATCCCGGGGGGAGTCTCTCCCCATAGGTGGGGCTTCCCCACTGAAGAGTTGACTTTTTTTGTTGTGAAAGTGGGGTGGGGGTGGATGTAAAAGGCTCCTGCACAAGCCCACCTCCCTCCCAGGCTGCAAAGAGCTCCTTTTTAAACCCGAAAACCCTGCATTGGAAGCATAACAAACCTAACTGATTTAAACAAATTGGGGGAATGCACCAAACCCCCCCACCCCACCCCCTCTTTAAAAGGGGTTGGTAGAGGGGGACCGACTGTATAAGGGGTGTTATAGGGGGGGGGTGAATTAGCAGCTAAGACTCGTAAATTTCCCAGATACTTACCTTAGGTGGAAAAAGACAAAAGTACGAACTTTTTTAATTTTGATAATCCTGCAAAGAGCTGGGCCCCATTTACTTTTGTTTTTCACACTCAGAGGGGGGTAAGACGGGTGCAGGCAGCCAATCACAGCACAGGGGGAAGTGTCCCAACAGGCTGAATAACATCCAATCACAGAAAAGGGGGGTGGCCCACCACCCGCTGCAGTTTTTGTGTAAACACCATTTTGCTATATTGCTATCTAAATGATTTAGGTAAACAAACAATTTAAAAATGCTTATAGTTACTGTCCCCATCATTAGAGATATGATCTTTGCAGCGAGAAAACCCCTTTAAGGGACAGTGCAACTCCTGCTTACCCCGCCCACATATAGTAATTGACCGCTTTTCCTGTATCAGCGTGTGTACTGAGTAAGCTGTCGATCACTATTTGCGTGAAAGACAGTACTTTCAGGGTTTTTTTTATTTTTCCCACTGCTTTTTACTCAAAATTCTGCTCCAAATCATATAAAATTATATCACAGAACTCAGCTTCTCTTCCTCTATCACATACTGCTCTAAGATAGGGCAGCATAAACCACCTGACCGGTTTGATATAAGCTTTACTGTGTGTATTAAAGGAGTTGTTCATTGGAGGCAAATTAATCTAAAATGGGCCCAGGGGTGATACAGGAGAGGCTCCCCCTCCACTTTTGGGCTCTCTTTCTGACATAGAAGAGGCTTGTGCTCTTGGTAAGTGAATGAAGAGGAGCAGGTCCTCTTGGAGACCCGGAGCAGCAGCGCTGGGGGACAGATTCGTAAGTATAACCCTTTTTTTTCCCCACCTTGCACCCAATTGAGATTTATTTGCTTCCATTGGACAACCCCATTAATTTTGTGTATACATGCATGAAAAGCAATGAATGCCTACAGCACACATATAGCATTATACTTCATCTGTGTTCACAGGGCAGAGCTCGTAGAGTAAATACATACAAGTGTTACATGCAGCTCTACCTACAGATTTCTCCCAAAATTCTGTAGTGAAAAGCTGTGGAATTTCCCACACAAAAAAAATGTAGTTTACTGCAAATTTGAAAATCT
Organism: Phyllomedusa bahiana; assembly: GCA_025379985.1. Taxonomy (NCBI): domain Eukaryota; kingdom Metazoa; phylum Chordata; class Amphibia; order Anura; family Hylidae; genus Phyllomedusa; species Phyllomedusa bahiana. The sequence continues at coordinate 34,481 of JAODAL010025590.1, read as the reverse complement.
GCAGCCTGCTATGTTATATGCACATTTGTGGATGAGGTTTGTGTACTGTATATTAGGGTGAAGTTTTAAGAAATCCCTGGCAATTCTGCCACCTCCGTACATGGCCAAACGAAATACATGTCCTCTAGACAGTCCCTGTCACAATAAGGAATCGTAGAGGTTTGTATTTATAGCCGCCCCTGTCATTCATGTAGAGTGCCTTGCGAAAGTATTCGGCCCCCCTTGAACTTTTCAACCTTTTGCCACATTTCAGGCTTCAAATATAAAGATATAACATTTTTATTTTTTTGTGAAGAATCAACAACAAGTGGGACACAATTGTGAAGTGGAACGAAATTTTTGGATATTTTAAACTTTGGTAAAAAAAAAAAGAAAAGTGGGGCGTGCAAAATTATTCGGCCCCTTTACTTTCAGTGCAGCAAACTCACTCCAGACGTTTAGTGAGGATCTCTGAATGATCCAATGTTGTCCTAAATGACTGATGATAAATAATAATCCACCTGTGTGTAATCAAGTCTCCATATAAATGCACTTGCTCTGTGATAGTCTTCTGTTTAAAGCGCAGAGAGCATCATGAAGACCAAGGAACTCACCAGGCAGGTCCGTGATACTGTTGTGGAGAAGTTTGAAGCCGGATTTGGATACAAAAAGATTTCCCAAACTTTAAACCTCCAAGGAGCACTGTGCAAGTGATCATATTGAAATGGAAGGAGTATCAGAGCACTGCAAATTACCAAGCCCCGGCCGTCCCTCTAAACTTTCATCTCAAACAAGGAGAAGACTGATCAGAGATGCAGCCAAGAGGCCCATGATCACTCTGGATGAACTGCAGAGATCTACAGCTGAGGTGGGAAGAGTCTGTCCATAGGACAACAATCACTCGTACACTGACAAATCTGGCCTTTATGGAAGAGTGGCAGAAAAGAGAAGCCATTTCTCAAAGATATCCATAAAAAGTCGCGTTTTAATGTTTGCCACAAGCCACCTGGGAGACGCCAAACATGTGGAAGAAGGGGCTCTACTCAGATGAAACCAAAATCCAACTTTTGGTCACAATGCAAAACGAGATGTTTGGCGTAAAAGCAACACCGCTCATCCCCCTGAACACACCATCCCCACTGTCACACATGGTGGGGGCAGCATCAGGGTTTGGGCTTTTCTTCACCAGGGACAGGGAAGATGGTTAAAATTGATGGGAAGATGGATGGAGACAAATACAGGACCATTCTGGAAGAAAACCTGTTGGAGTCTGCAAAAGACCTGAGACTGGGACGGAGATTTATCTTCCAACAAGACAATGATCCCAAATATAAAGCAAAATCTATAATGGAATGGTTAACAAATAAAAGTATCCAGGTGTTAGAATGGCCAAGTCACAGTCCAGACCTGAATCCAAATCGAGAATCTGTGGAAAGAGCTGAAAACTGCTGTTCACAAACGCTCTCCATCCAACCCCACTGAGCTCCAGCTATTCACAAACACCTCCATCCAACCTCACTGAGCTCCAGCTGTGGCCAAGGAAGAATGGGCAAGAATTTCAGTCTCTCGATGTGCAAAAGTGATAGAGACAAACCCCAAGCGACTTGCAGCTGTAATTGCAGCAAAAGGTGGCGCTACAAAGTATTAACTTAAAGGAGTTTTATCGTTTGAGCTGCTCGTGCTGTTCAGTTAATTTTCTCAGATTTGAGTTTGAAATCCAGGGGCGTGTGCTCTCCTGTCAGCAGGCGTGTCTCTCTGTCAGCAGGCGTGTCTCCCCTCACTGAAGAACTGTGACATCATCATCTTGTATGAAGCAGGGGATGCAGAAGGTTGTCTGGATATAACAGCTCTGTAGCCTCCTGCCTGCTTATGTCTGCAGCCTTGAGGCTCCAAACTCCAGCAAGCACCTGTCATATGTCTTAGTTTACACACAACTGAAAGGGCCAGCAGCTGTTACTTCTAGTGGTGTTCACCCAAATGTACTGACAACAGGCAGAGCTCTTTACTCAACTACAAATGTCAGCTTCAAGTAAAAGAGCTCTGCTTGCTGTCAATGACATGTGAGGGGAAAAACAATGGGGGAGAAGCAAATCAGTTTGAGAGAAGGCCCTCCCTCAGCTTGTAACTAACTTGGGCTGGTGGTGCAGAGGTTAGAGCAGTGGTGATATTGCTTTTACAACGAAGGGGTTTGGAGTTATAGTCCCTCACAGGGTATATTTTTCTTTTTCCCCTAAATTCTACACATATGTAGAGAGACCTAAATATATATTGTTAATCTCTATAATGAGTTATATACACATACAGGGCTCCCCTATATCATGTCTCATCCCCCAGAATATATGCATTGTATCACGTATGTTGCAAGGGCTTGGTGTGACTGCAAGGATGGACACTATATAGGGGAGCTTGTGTGTGTTTTATGAATAAAATATAGATGTCTACACATTATTTTTAATCTTAATATGTGTACAAATTTTAAAGAAAAAAAAAAAAAAACTACTGATGGGACTTGAACTCCCAACCTCTCTCTTGCAGGGTGGATCACCTAAGCTCTGCACCAGATAAGCAACTTATACAGATGCAGTGTTGAATCCTTATGTTATACACTACAGGTGATGACGTCATAAGGAGGCGGAGCTTGCATTCGATCTGAGGAACAGAACGCCTTCTTTTCCAAGTAGCAGCTTAAGGACTGGATCTGTGATAATCAACCTCTTGGCAAAAGCCCCTTAAACAGCCAGTGATTGCCCAGAACATTGACCCTAAAGCTGGGAGATGTACATAGAGCCAGCAGACCTTGGTTTCACTATCGATTTTAACAGCTCAGAGGGGAGTAAACACAGAGTGTGCAGGCAGCCAATCACAGCGCAAGGGGCGTGGCCGGGGCGGTTCCTGTCTAGGGGCTTATCCCAACAGGCTGAATGAAATGTCAGCCAGCCAATTACAGTGCAGGGGGCGTGTCTAGGGTGCGAGAATCGACTATGAGGCGTTCTGACCAGCAACAGCAGAAATAGAAAACAGATTTACAGAGATGCTCATATCTGCTAAACCAAGTGACAGAGGTAATGCAACCCAATTACACAAGTGCTTATTTTTACTGTCCCCATAATCTGAGACCTGATCTTTGTGACGATAAAACCCCATTAAGGCCGAGTAATATTGCACGCCCCACTTTTCAGTTTTTTATTTTTTACAAAAGTTTAAAATATCCAATAAATTTCGTTCCACTTCACAATTGTGTCCCACTTGTTGATTCTTCACAAAAAATTAAAATTTTATATCTTTATGTTTGAAGCCTGAAATGTGGCAAAAGGTTGAAAAGTTCAAGGGGGCCAAATACTTTCACAAGGCACTGTAAATAACAGGGACTGGAGCCAGCTCCAATCCCTGCTGTAAACGGCTGGTGTACGCTGTAATTAGCAGATGACACCTGCTGCCTAATCTCCCTGACAAAATAACATTTCGGGTACATACACAATACAAGCACAATATACAGTGCAGGCTACAAGCCAAATACATGTTTGAAGTCTAACATAATTTTTGCCTAGCTGAAACCTTTAGATTGGCCACATTTTCGTTCTTATGTGATCAACCACCCGATAAAAATTATTTTTAATATGAAGAGGACATTTTAAATAGCCGCACAGTAAAATCTGGAATTGCCTAGTGTGCTACTGACCTGCAATTCCACCCAGCCCATAGAAGGGAATGGTGCTGTTTACAAATCCATAACAACCCCTTATTTTCTTTGAGAGGTCATTTCCCCGTTTCAGCAGGGGTTGGATGGGACTGAATGTAACAGTGCCATATGTAGAACATTCCCTATTGTCATATATGTCCTTGTTCTTATGTGTAGTATATGTTCATGTCGGTTCTCATTTTCGTTTTATATATTTAGCTTTTGAAGTGCGGTTTTCGTTTACTTTGTAGATCGCCGTGTGCAGACTGTGCGTGACTGATGTTATTGCTTACATATTGGTATAGCTTTAATCGCAAAACTGTATGTCTTTCTTATACGTATTCATGAAGCCTTTGCAGCTCCTTTCACACTGAGCCTCCCAGTGTCCATTGGGTAGATACATCAGGGAAATCCCCTATACATGGCTCTGATGCATACACAGTATATGTCTTATATGGGGCGCCATGTTAAAAAAAGTTTTAAAAAATTTATATATACGGTATGTTTTTGTACATCTGGCTCTATGAAGTAAGGGCAGCTCTCTGCTCTATTCAGTCCAGCAAACTCTAATGGATACTGCCCAAATGGAGGCCCACATGACACTTCCGAATAAAAGGGAAGGACTGTGGATATGTTTATTGTATATGCCACAAGAGTTGTCCCTCATAGGGTAAATGTGCAATGTGAAAAGAGCCCAATTTCTACAGGCTTACTACACCATTTTTTTTTCACCTCAAGGCCTCCGTCTTCAACAGGTCGTGGTTTTAACATCTATTATTGTAGCAGCAATTGCAACCGGTATTTTCTTCATGGGATACGAAATCATGACTTGTTTTGGGGACCTGGGTTTAAAAATGTATTATTTTTTTGATATTTGCTCTGAATTGGCTTTCAAAAAATGAGTGTTGGTGACATTTTATAATTGAGTGCCTTATTTGCAGTATATAATTTGCTGTTTTATAAAATTATATAGATGAAATAAAATGTTTGTGTCTTGCTTTTATGGGTTGTCTGTATTTTTTCTGGTATTTTTTTGGGGGGGGAGGGAAGGGTTTATTTCATTTTTTTTTTCTTCTGCTTTACTTATTTGCCTAAACTTTACCTTGTTCTATATAAGAAGTTACCTATAAAGAAGGATACAGGTTTAATTGTTGTCCATTGTATGGTGAGCAGCCTGAAGTGTGAAAAGGTTTTTCAATCATTTTTCACTATCGCCTTTTATCCCCATCACATTATTTGTAATATGGAAAAAGTCAGTGGAGACTATTGGTAGAAAAATTGCATTAACTGCTTGGAAAATAAAAACCCATACTATAAAGCTGGCTGGGTTTTGAGAAAATTGCTAGTGAGAAAAAAAAAAAAACGCACCTATAGTGATAAGGCAAAAAAAAAATTGTCGTGTTTAAAGGGAATCTGTCACCATTATTTTTTTTTTTTTTTTTTAAATGCCATGAGGGCGACACAGACTGTCAAGGCCCATTAAAAACCAAACAAATCTGAAAAACGGCAGGAAGAAATTTACATTGTTTGTAGTGAATTTTGCATTGCATTTATGGCTTGCAGCTAACACCTGGCTGCAGCATTTTGGGAAAAAAAATAAATACAGGAAAATCACTGCAAAAAAAACTCAGTGGGTCAGATTTATCAATACCGTCTAACACTTAGATAGCGTAAAGTTAGACTAGACAGTCTTACGATGGCCACATATATCATACTGTTGATAAATCTGGCATCGGTTAGAAATGTCTAGGCTAGCTTTGCACCTTTCATAAGTTGGCTTTTAGGCCACTGAGGCATTACTTTAAGGCTATGTTCACACGGCTTAAAATTGGACGTATTTCAGTCCATAATTACGCGCCGGAGTGCGCAAATTACGGCTGGAATACGCCCCAGTCATTACGGTAATCCACAGTTCTCATAGAGAACTCCCCCCCGTGAAAACGGCGTAATTGCGGGGCGTAATTATGCCCTGCATTTAAGCCTTGTGAACCTAGCCTAATGAGTCCTGCAGGGAAAGCGTAAGCTGCTGAGAAATAGAGCAAACGTAGCCTACATGGGACAATGTCTGCACTATTAATCTCTATTGGCATGTCGCAGTATCCGCCAGAGTATCTTTACTTATACCCTGACATACTTCAAACATAGCCCCAAACATATTCTGAACCGTGCGCAACTGTGCCAAAATTTTGGTGCACGCTAAGCCCTGCCTCTGTTGGACAAGGTGCAAAAGTATCTATAAATTGTCTAAAACACATCATAAATGTGTAAATCGTGTACGCCATTATTTTTGGCACTAATCGTGCCAGAATTCTGGGACAACTTCCTTGATAAATGTCTTTAAAAAAAAAAAATAATAATAATAATTGTTTGAAACTTTTCTAAGGGTGCTTTCACACAGTGCGTTTTTGATGCATTTTTTTTGTGTATAAAGGCACAGCAATTAATGCTGTACATTGCTGCACAAAAATACCGGCATAAAATTTTTTCTGTGATTTTTCTGCAGCAATGTACAGCATTAATTGCTGTGCCTTTCTTCACAAAAAACGCACTGTGTGAAAGCACCCTAAGCCTCCTTTCACACTGTAGTGTCTGTTTTCTATATGTGTGGGGAAAGCTTCTGCTGCATAAGCCACATGTAATAATAAGCCCTCATGCACCTGATTTAGGTAAAAAGATAAAGTCAAGAATGGCCAGCACAGTAGTGGCTATAGGATATGAATAGGCAATAGCAGGAAATCTGATCCAATGACATCCTCCTAAATATGGAAGGAACAGATAATCTGATCGTCTTGGATTTCTGCCATGGATTCTGCATATGATTTTCTTTTCTCTGAAAAAGTTCCTCCCTCTACGGCTGAATGCGTCCTTAATAGAGTTACTGTGGATATATTCGCACGTTTACTTCAATGGGAGAGGGCAAAATCTGTAGATAAGCCTTTCCTGCACGTTGCCTTCGCCTATTGAAGTCAATGTAGACAAATCTGCAGCAAATCCATCCTGTGTGCAGTCATCCTAAGAGTAAGTACAGTACATGCCGCAATACGCCGGGTGTTTTGAGAGTCGCACTGATCCCCATTGACATGCATTACTCGCGGCGCGTAATCGCTGCAAATAAATGACATGTCACTTATCTCCCCGCGCGTACAATACGATCGGGGATAAGGTGTAATCCATAGTTCTCTATGAGAGCTATGGATTACCGCAATTGCGGCGAGATGTGACTGCAATTACGCCTGAAAATAATACATGTGAACATATGCTAAGGGTACGTTCACACAGCAATTGTAAAATATCTGTCAGATTTTATAACCGAATCGGACAATAATTTCCATTGGAAATTTGGCGGTAGAATGTGCATGTTTCAAGTTTTTTGCAAAGCTGTCCGTTTTTAAATCCAGACTCAGAAAATCCAGGCCGTGTAGACTAATTGGTCGTATTTTCTATTGAGGCTTATGGCGATGGTTTGCCATCTGTTTTCAAACTGCTTCCAAATCCAAAATCAGTCATAAAAGCTGACTATAAATCCTTACGGAGTAGATGGGCCCTTAGGGATGGCTAATGAGCTTGGTGCTCAGTATCAGAACAATAACTTTTTATTTTACTATGGGGTAGGAGTCTTGGTTCCTGTCCCTTCCCCCTCATTAATACAATCTCTTAACAGATCTGAAAGACCTGTCTGAAAATTATGGGTACAGATGAAAACTGCTGACCAAATACAAATGCAAGTATTTGAAAAATACATTTAGGAATTTTTTTTCAATTATTTGTAAATCTATATACAGTCATATGAAAAAGTTTGGGCACCCCTATTAATCTAAATCATTTTTAGTTCTAAATATTTGGTTATTTGCAACAGCCATTTCAATTTGATATATCTAATAACTAATATTGCACATTTTGTGTTAGTACAATAAACCTCATTTCAATCCGGAAATATTACTGTGTCCATCAGTTATTAGATATATCAAATTGAAATGGCTGTTGCAAATAACCAAATATTTAGAACTAAAAATGATTAAGAATAATAGAGGTGGCCAAACTTTTTCATATGACTGTATAAAAAATAAGGCGTTGCACTGATTTACAATATGAGTATATTTTAGAGTAAAATAAATAATTCAAGTAAAATTTACTACGCTTTTCTAATAATTTTGAAATGAAATTAAGGCTATGTTCACACGGCAGTAATGGCGGGATGTATTTCGCCCCGCAATTACGGCATGTGTACGGGGGTGGGGGAGCCGGCAGCCCGCCGGCCCAATAGACATTCATAGTTCTCTATGAGAACTGTGGGTTACCGTAATGACTGAGACGTATCTCGCCCCGTATTTAGTGCAGTACGGCGCGAATTACGTCCCATTTTAAGCCGTGTGACATAGCCTAATTCTGACTTGCTGGTGTTCTACAGCCATTCCGTAAAAAGGTAGTCTGCCAACGGATGGAGTAAGGGTGTTCTCACATGGAGCGTTTTTGTTCAGAAAGGCGCAACAATTAATGCTGTATATTCCTGTACAAAAAAAACACTCCAGGCGAAAGCACCCTAACTTTGAAGTTCTGAGCCTAATAATTGAGATCGAAGGAGGAGGTTGAAAGCCCATTTACATAACTACCAGCTACGCCTTATCGCCCATGTTGGTAGTAAAGATGGATCAGATCAAGCCAGAGTTTTTGCTTTTTTTAATCGATCAGTTTATTTTAAAGTAAATATAATTTAGCAATATGAGCCAAGGTAAAAAAAATGCTGCACATTTAAAACATAGTTGTAAAACACTACATATTAGTTGAATTACTCAACATTCGCTTTGTATTCAGGACCTCTTAAATCCAAAACTAATATAGATGCACAATATATTGGTGTGAAGCCTTAAAGGGGTTGTATCATTACATTAAATGGTCTTCAGAATAAGGGGACAGTGAAAACAATGAACTTTGCAATTGGATGTCATTGGCAAAGCGGTCTTGTTTTCACTGTCTGCCTTATCTTCGTTTTCTGTAAACATTGTTCCCCAGTGCCGGTCGGATTCCACCTCCTTGCATTTCATTGGCTGACGGCTCTACTAATTTATATTCTGTTCAGTCCCCGGTTGTATTCACGGGAGCTCGCATTCCTGCCTCTCTCACTCAGAATAAGGGGCCGGCAACAATTTCACTCTATACAGCCACCAGCTCCTTAGTGACACTGAAGCTGCTTCTACAATCAGAAAACAGCAGAATTGTGCCTGCATAGAACGGAGACGGATCTGTGCTCTGGAGGAGTTCATAGAAGACTGGATTCAATTGTAACAAACTTCCAGCTGTGAGAGAAGAGATCAGTGCTCTGAGTTCATAGAAGACTGTCTAGACTGAATGCAGGCCTGTGGTATGTAAACATCTCTTACAAAATAGGACTGCACACGGAGAGGACAGTGACGTGGGACTCGGAGAGGGGGGAACACATTGACTCGGGAGCGAGCATGAACAGTGAAGGGGGGGGATGATGTCATTCCCCTTCAGTTAAGAAACGCCCAGCTGAGAGTTGAAGAAACGCCCCTGGGCTTTAGGAACTGAGAGAATCAAGCTTCAAGAAAACAGCCGAACTGATGAAACAATAAATCCCCTTTAAGCAAGATTTGCACAATAGTGACTGTGCATGGCACATTTTTTTATTCAAGGTTTAAGACAAACTTTCCCTGATGATAAACTCTCAGTCCACTTTACATGAACAGCAGCTAAAAAGTGCTTTTCTAGATTTAAAATTTTTTTTTTTTTTTAAATCCGTCTCGAAGCCGAAGGGTATGTACACAGTGTTTTCGATCCAAAGTGTGGTGCGTGTTTGGATGAGTTTTTGCTGCAGCAGAAACACACTCTATAGTTTTAAATAGGGCGTCTGCTGCGTCAAATGGATCAAAAAATTGACATATCAGTTCTTTGAACAGATCCGAAAGATGCGTCAGAAAGACGTGTTGAATACGCATTGGCGATCACTCGTCTGAACGCCGATACCTGTTTTACATTGAAAACAATGTAAATCACACTGCTCATTGTTAGATGCATGTTTGGGTCCATTTAGGTTCTGAAACACGGATCTAAGAAACACTGTGTAAGCATACCCTAAGTTTGATGGCTCTTTGTGATGCTATGTTCCAGCTTCTGCCCCCATCTGCTCTCACAGCATGCAGTTTCAGACACCTGCATTTCCCTGTTTTACACTTGACAGGTGTTGTGGAGGGTGAGGTTTCCGGACATTTATTATTATGTAATTTAGAACACCATTGATTCCAGCATGCTGTACATTCAAGGGGGTTATATACATAACATAAGTCAAACAATTACAATGGTGACAATAGATGACTAACAACTGGAATAGAGGGAGTGGACCCTGCCTGCGGAGCTTACAATCTACAAGGTCTACATTTATAGTAAGAACTGAAGATGCTACATTGACAGCAACAAGTTTCAGAAAAATGGGCAAACTAAATTATCCTTTATCATTCTCCGCAATCAGTTTCTAGTCTTCATACTGTATAGACTTAGCCCAATGAGATAAGAGTATAAGCCTGTGATTAACTAATCACTACTTGTTATCAGGATAGATTTGAACTGTTACCTGTAGCCTTCACCTGTTATCCTACTGAAATAGGACTTTGCCACAGTCAGAAGAACCTCAGGAACTGAAGCGGACTGTCAGAAAAACGCAAGGAAAATTTACCAAAGGGCTACTAATGGACCATAGCATCTGTTAATATATTGCTCTCCTAAAACACCATAAAGGATATGAGTAAGGCTGGCCACAGCCAGCAGTCAGAGCGCCATCAGGCACTTGGATGTGACTCTTCTGCTGATGGTTTACTGTATCCTTCCTCAAAGTAAAAGGATTAATCATGTTGAATCTAACTGCCTGATCCTTCTCTGTACTGACATCGTCTGCCAGGAAAGAGACAGGAGCGCCCACCCACCCACCCACCAATTATAAGAGATCAGTCCCTGCCAAAACTGGCAGGTATGGCTCACAATGCTATAAAGTGTTTGTCCAGCTTTACTGACTTTTTTCCTTATTTTATGTAAATAAAAAGCAGAAGTTGTTCCTGAAATTAAAAAAAAAGAAAAAAAAAAACAATTGAAAAGAGTAAAAAAATAATCAAATATAAATTGTGATTTCTTCTACATTGTCTCTGTCAATGATTACCTAAATTAGGTTTTATAAAGATATCGATTTATCATTCATTCTTTACTTTCACTACCGCTATACTTCTTTACAATCTCGAGGACTGACCAACAGGGTGAGCAGGATGAGAAGAGGAATCACCAGGTATGGGGCATATATAGACACCAGCGTTAGACGCTCCTGCTGGTTTGGAGAATCCACTTCACTTGTTTTTGGGAAATCACCATAGAGCAGATGGGCCAGAATGGCCAGCACTGTAGTGGCTACATGAGATGAATAGACAATGGCAGGAGTTCTGATCCAACGACATCCTCCTAAATAGAGAAGGAACAGATAATCTGATCATCAAGAACATTACAAGCTTTTTATTTCTACGGATAAACATAATTACTGAAGGTTTGCAATTCAGTGAGCAGTCGTGTTGTGGGGAAATCCCGATGGTTCACTCGGCAGTCCTATGAGAAGTTTGCTGACTTTTTATAATGTGGTCTAGCCTAAACTCCCATTTCTCCATTATGCATGAAGATTTTGGGGGGTCTTTTCTCAGGAACTTTGGACCTCCACGACCTATTAGATATTCACGACATTTCCTATATGCCATAAATAATATCTGAGATAATGTTTCTAAAAGCCTCACATCCACATTAATTTTTGTATGATGAAGGGCTGAATCCTTATAACATACGATGGGTTACAAATGTATTCATACTCTTAAAGGGATTGTCTCCCTTCAGAATTTCATAGATGCATCCTGTCACTTCCTGGTCAAGCTGTCTGTAATTAGCATACAAGCTCTGTGAATTCACTCTGTGTATTCAACTCTGTGTTTTCAGTCTGCCAATTAGTTTAGAAGCTTCTCTGAAACTTCTAGCAGGAGATTTATCTAAAGTAAACAGCAGTAATTACTAACTTTTGTTTGAAAGTTCAGATAACACACAGGCTCTCACTCTGGCTGCCTGCCCTGTGTGATGACATCACTCCCTGTTATCACATAGGACAAACAGCAGGGGAAAAGGAGTAAACAAGTCGGTCACTGGGGGAACCAAATAGCGCCAGGAAGGTGATAAAATCACTTGTAGCTCCTTAACAAAAAAAGATGAACAAAGCAATGTATTTGGAAAATGTCTTCATTTAGTGTTCCCTACATTTTGAAAGCTATTCTTTGTTGTGAGACAACCCCTTTAACTGTTCCACTACCAACATAAATCAATATATTTTATGTGAGAGAGCAACAGAAAGTAGCAAGTATTTTTAAAGTGTAAAGATAATGATACATATGTTGTTCAAATTGTTGCAAATTAAAAAACTGTAAAGTGTGGAATGCAGATGTATTCATCCCCCCTTAGTTAATACTTTGTAGGACCACCTTTAGCTGCAGTCTGTTGGTGGATGTCTCTACCAGCTTTGCATATCTAGCGGCTGGAATTTTTGCCTATTTGAAAAATAGCTTGAGCTCAGTCAGATTGGTTGGAGAATGTTTGTGGACAGCAATTTTCAAGTCCTGTCACGGATTCTCAATGGGACTTAGGTCTGGACTGTGACTGGACTATTTTACCACATGACTGTTTTGATTTAAACCATCCCATTGTATCTTTGGCTGTAGGTTTAGGGTGGTTGTCCTGCTGGAAGGTGAACCAAGTGTTTTGTAGCCTATAACAGGTTTTCCTCTGGTATTGCCCTGTATTTATCTCCATCCATCTTCACATCAACTCATACATTCATAGTCCTTGCTGAAACAAAGCACCCCCACAGCATGATGCTGCCACCACCACGCTTCTGGGTGGGGATGGTGTGTTCAGGGTGAGGTGCAGTGTTGGCTTTCCTCCACACATAGCACTTGGCATTTAGGCCAAAAAGTTCAGTTTTGGGCTCATGTGACCAGAGCACCTTCTTCCAAATGTTTTCTGTGTGCCTTACATAGCTTTTTGCAAATGGGACTTCTTATGGCTTGCTATCCAAAAGGGCTTTCTTCTTGCCACTCTTCCATAAAGGCCAGATTTGTGGCGTACACGACTAATAATTGTCCTGTGAACAGATTCTACCTCCTGAACTGTAGATCTCTGCAGCGCCTGCAAAGTAACCTTGGGCCTCTTGGCTGCTTCTTTAATAAGTGCTCTCTTAGGCTATGTTCACACGGCTTAAAATGGGCCGTAATTCGGTCCGTAAATACGCGCCTATGTGCGCCTATTACGGGACGAAAACTGCCCATTCATTACGGTAATTCAACAGTTCTCATAGAGAACTATGGATTACGTCTCCTCTCCCCACCGGCGAAGCCGGCGGGCGGGGAGATATTGACATGTCACTTTCTAGCGGCATTTACGCGCCGCTAGCAGTGATTGTCTATGGGCCGGCGAAGTTGCGGTCCCCTGCTCAGTCCCCCGCTCCCGCCCCCGTCCACACGGCGTAATTGCGGGGCGTAATTACGCCCTGCAAATACACCGTGTGAACATAGCCTTAGTCTGGGCTGTCCGTTTAGGCGGACAGTCATGCCTTGGTAGGGAGAAGTTGTGCTATACTGCTGTCATTTCCGGATGATAAATTGAACAGTACTCCGTGAGATGTTCAGAGCTTGGGCTATTTTTTTTTTTTTAAACCTAACCCTGCAATACACTTTGAACAACTTTATCCCTGAGCTGGTGTGTACCTTGGTTTTTATGATGCTGTTTGTTCACTAATGTTCTCTAATAAACCTCTGAGGCCTTCACAAAAGAGCTGAATGTTTAAAAATGAGGAAAAGTTCAAGGAGGTATGAATACTTGTGCAACCCACTGTATACTTTCTTTCACTTCCTAACATAAGCTAAATGCACCAAATGAGACAAAGGTGTTTATAACTTATCTACAGCGTATAAGTGTAGGTAAAATAGCTAGCTCAGTAGTTTGCCTAGACTGTATACATCCAGGTTTTCAGTCTCTGCAATATATTCCCCAATTTCTGTCCATAGCAATCATTTCTGTTTAGATGCAAAGTTGAGGGGTTGAATGCACTACCACACACAACCTGAAGACAGATGAGGTTATGTTTCCGAAGGCGAAAAAGCAAATACTTTATGGTCGCTAATTCTCAACAACCCCTTTAAGGGGTTTTACCATGTTTTATAATTGTTATTTATGTATATTAAGTCATAAACAATTATAAAACATGGTAAAACCCTTTAAAGGGGTTGTTGAGAATAAGCAAACACAGTATTTGCTTTTTCGCCCCTGGAAACAGCGCCTCCTCTGTCTTCAGGTTAAGTGTGGTAGTGCAGTTCAACCCCATTTACTTAAATGGTGCAGAGCTTCAGAAACAGATACAACCCATAAACTGTTGTGGCATGGCCTCATGTTCTCTAATACTGGACAACCCTTTTAAAAAAATATCATGGCAGATCCACAACTGGTGGAAAATATCCATTGCAAATCTTAGTGGACGTCACTCGGCCTATGTAAAATGCCAGTCGGATTCTGTTTAAAAATCCGGACGGCATTTTAGCGACATCTGATGGTTTTCGGGGTTTGCGGATTCGCCCGTCCCCTCCAACCATTGAATTGCACACCTTCTGCCCAAAAACCGGGCGGGAGATTGTGCATTTCCAGAGTTTTTCAGAACACCCACAGCTGAAAATCCAATTAGTGTAGACTACTGGGCGGATTTTCTATCAAAGTCTACGGGGATGGTTTCCAAATCTAAAAACCATTTGAAAATCCAACAAGAAAACTATGCTGTGTGAGACTGTCTCACCACATTGTTTCATAGAGCCAGCAGCAGCTTTCATTTATGGTTTCTGGTCAAGCTGTGTGTAATCTTCTTCTAGTTAGATGAATTAATTAGATAAAAATCTCCTGCTCTGAGGTCCAGAGAAGCTTCAGAGCTAAAGTGAAAAGTAGTAATTAGTGTATTTTGTCTAAAAGATCAGATAACACACAAGCTCTCAGGCTGCCACCAGTTCTGTGCTGTGGTCTGTGTGATGACTTCACTCTCTGCTATCAGATAAAACGAACAGCGGGGGGAGAGCAGGCAGAGCAGGTCAGTAACTAGAGAAACCTGAGAGCACTCTGAAGATGATAAAATAATTTGTAGCTCCTCAAAAAAACAAAAAAAACAAAGCAATATATTTGGAAAACATCTTCACTTACTGTTCCCTACATGCTGAAAGCTAATATTTGTAGTGAGACAATCCCTTTAAGCAAAATGTGTTACATGAGGATTTTGCTGCGGATTCACCAAAGATTTTTACCCCTGCTACATTTAGTGTACATTCATATAAGTCAGGGCTGCTGGGGGTGTTCTGCAGAATAAAATTCACACGCAAAAATCTGCATCAAGTCACCGGTGAAGTGGATTTTGGCACGTAGATTTTATTTTACAGGTTGCTGTGGATTTCCAACCCATGTGAACAACCCTTAAAGTGGTTAAAGGGGATTTATCACTTCATCAGTTCGTGTGTTTCCCTGTACTTTCAGTTTCTCAGCTCCTAAAAGCCAGGGGCGTTTCTTCCCTTCCCAGCTGGGCGTTTCTTTCATCATTCCCCCTTCATTGTTCATGCTCGCTCCTGAGTCAGTGTGCTCCCCCCCATCTCTGTCTGAGTCCACATGTCACTGTGCCATTCCTCTCCCAATGCAGTCTTATTTTGTAAGATCTGTTTGTTTACATACCAAAGGCCGGCATTCAGCCTAGACAGTCTTCTATGAACTCAGAGCACTGATCTCTTCTCCTCTCACAGCTGGAGGTTTGTTACGGTTGAATCCAGTCTTCTATTAACTCATCCAGAGCAGCACAGATCTGTCTCTTTTCTATGTTTACACGCAGGGGCATTAGGCACCGGACACAATTCTGCTGTTTTTTATTGTAGAAGCAGCTGCAGTGTTACTGTGGAGCTGATGGCTGTGCAGAGTGAAATGTTGCTGGCCCCTCATTCTGAGTGAGAGAGGCAGGAATGCACACTCCCGTGAATACAACTGGGGGCCAGACAGAATGTAAATTAGTAGAGCCGTCAGCCAATGAAATGAAAGGAGGTGGAATCCGACCGACACTGGGGAACTGTGTTTACACAAAATGAAGATGAGGCAGACTGTGAAAACAAGACAGCTTTGCTAATGACATCCAATTGCAAAGTTGCTTGTTTTCACTGTCCCCTTATTCTGAAGACCATTTAATGTAATGATACAACCCCTTTAACCACTTGGTAAAAATTTTTATAGATCGGCAGCAGAATGAGCATACAGTGGAATAGAAAGTTCCCAGCATATGGATGAGATTTAACTCTCACCCACTGTAATATTCTGTGGATTTTACCTGCACAAATCTGCAGCAGTTTTATACTGCTATGCTCACGAAGGCAGGGTCCATGAAAGGCTAATCTGCAGCCGAAACTCTTTCAGCATAAAATGTGCATGAAGAGTGAACGTGCTGCGATACCACAATCTGCCAGGCGTCCATTACTCTGCAATGATTTTCCCTGGAGAATGTGACCCGAGCATAAAAACCCTATTTCCGTGCACTGCAGGCAGAATCGCTGCTGGTCCTGTCTGGATCAAGGTGCAAAATCCATGTGTAAATCCAAAGTCCACAATGATTGAACACGACCTGATGTTAACTTCTGATTAGAGAAAAATAAATATATCTGAATGACAGAATGATACCCACCTTTAAAGAAAGCGTATGCCGCCACAGGGAAGAACGGCAGCTGTACAATGGCCTCACAGTACACAAAGCTCATAAACCAGGGAGGGGGGTTCATCATTAGATGGTCTTTAAAGGTGACGCAGTACCATTTCATCAAGTCAAGCAGCTGGAGGACAAAGATAAGATCAGAAGAGTTAACATGGATAGATCTACCCAAAATACTAAAGTGAGTGATTAACCCCTTAAGCCGAACGCCTGAAAAGTAGTTAATGACCAGAACATTTTTTTTAGTTTTTGCCTCCTTGCGTTTCAACAGTTGTAACTTTTTTATTTTTTTAGTGATGCAGTTGTATGAGGCCTCGTTTTATCGAGACAAGTTGTACTTTATGGGGGAATAATTGAAGTTCACTTATAAATAACTGCAGTATTTTATTTTTTTTACAATTTTTTGTTTTTTTATTTTTTTTACACCATTCACATTTCACACTTAATAACTTATTAGATTAATTCTACAGGTTATTACGGTCGTGTGGATACCAAATATGTGTAGGTTTTTTTGTGCGTGTAATTTATGCACAATTATTTTTTATTAAAAATTTATTTTTATTTTATTCTTTTTTTTTACACTTGTTTTTTTTTACATTTTTTTTTACTCCCATGAAGAGAACTGTTTAACATTTTTTAAAAAATTTTTTTACACTTAGTAATGTATTAGCATATTCATATATGCTAATACATTCTAATCTGGGTCAGTCTGACACAGGCAGTGATTAGGACAGCACAAAGTGCGTCCTAGTCACTGGCTTAGTACACAGACAGCTCTGGGGCCACGCTAGGTCCCCAGAGCTGACTGTGCAGCCGTTCCCCGGGTTCTGTCGGGTCACCGGGTGTTCCGATCACCCGACAGAGCAGGGGAACCCTTTGATTGCGCTGCGGTAACGCACCGCCACAATCAAAGGGTTAAAGCACCAGGTTGCAGTGGTTTCCTCCGCTCCCCGGTGCGTGCAGGAGATGCTCTGGGAACGGGGCTGTTTAGTTCAGCCCCGATCCCAGCGCAATTGCGGCGCCAGGCGCCGCATACTCCGATATCTGCAGCAACGTCTAAAGACGTCACTGCAAACGAACGACCCGGACCGGCCGACGTCTAAAGTCGGCGGGCGGTTGTTAACGGGTTAAAGACTTTCAGGTATTAAGCTCCCCATCAAAAAAACATGCCTCATTTATCGAAATTTGTCTAGCAGGAAGACTGTCCTTGTTGCCCATAGCAACCAATCGGAGCCCTTTTTTAATTTTTTCAGAGCATTTAAAAAAAAATAAAAGCTGAGCGCTGATTGGTTGCTATGGGCAACAAGGAGAGTCTTACTGCTAGACAGTTTTCATACATAAGGCCCGTTGGGTCCTCTACCCAGTGGCTGCAACAAGTAAGACAAACCAATAGTGTGGGTGCAGCAGGTCCTCTTGGGGAAACCTCAGCCATTAAGGGTTACATTCAGATGGGTTGGGAAAGCTGCAGACTAAAAGCCACACACAAAAATCTGCGCCAGCTGGTGGATTTATGGCAGAGTAAATGCTGTAAATCTGTGATAAAATCTGAACCAAGTGGTGTGGATTTTGATTCTGCAGGTACCCTGCATAAAACCCACAGACCATCTGACCACACTCAAAACCTTACCTACAAGTGTGCTGTGTTAAGGACAATAGGGATGACGCGGATTTTAAACAGCAGAATCCTCATGGATTCCACACTTTAATATTAGGGTATGTTCAAACGGACAAATTTCGGCGCTCATTTTGCTGCATATTTGCGAACTAATATGGGCGAGATGCGTGCCGAAATTACGGTGATCCATAGCTCTCATAGAGAACTATGGATTACGCCTCCTCTCCCCGCTCATACAATACGATCGTATTGTATGAGCGGGGAGATAAAATACGCACCCCGAGTAATGCATGTACTGCGGCGTGTACTGTACGCGCCGCAATACATCGTGTGAACATAGCCTTACTCTGGCAAGTGAAAGCGCCATTAAGGTATGTTCACACGGCTGATTTGCAGCACTGAAACGTGGATGCGGATGTGACACCGATCTTCAGCCTCCAATATAATATAATGTGAGAATTCAGCGCAAAATCCGCCTGAATTGAACTGAGAAAATAAATTCATGATGTAAGAAAATCAGCCTCGTGCGCACAACAACCTGGATTTTATATTGGAAACAATGAGACAAGGATTACGGGATTCCGATTCAGCCTCCAAATCTGTTGTGAGAATATAACCTTATTGATTTCAGCTGTAGAGTCCCAACCACCTCTCGGTTCAAAATGCAGAGGTTTTGGGGCTCGTTTTTGAGATGGGACCCGCACCTTTCAGACACTGATGTCATATCCTATTCATATGCCATCAACTTTCATTTCCAAACAGAGGTTTATCTGCAGACACCACCCCATTCACATGGATAAAAACTGATGTTCATTCACAGAAATGTCTGCAGCAAATCTGTCTTGTGTGAATACACCCCGAGAGGTCAAACTGGGGACATTAAGGGTGAGTTCACACAGCGTCTTGGAGCCATACTGTGGTGTATACTGTGCGCGCCGCTATATGGCTGTTGTTTTAGAAGTATGTGCTGCCCAGCGTGTACTTCTAAAGCGCCGACTTTCATTTTCCTCTGCGCTTTCTGACATGTCACTTCTTTCTACCAGTGTGAAACGCGTCGATGAAAACAGCAGGTATATCTCAATGAGAGTTACCAGTTACTGTAATTGCTTGTTGTACTTTGGACTTATTGCAGCACAATTACAGCCCAAAATACGGATCCCAAATACGCCGTGTGAACATACCCTAAAGCTCCCTCTGAAAGTCTTACTTCTAGCTTTGTTTTTACCACAGACGTCAACAATGACTGAAGATGACCAGGAATCAGGGCTGCCATGAGGCATTTCAGGGGCCCATAGAGCCGAGGCATCTGGGTTCCCATTACCAGTTTCTATCTTGCACCATACCAGCAGGGCCATTTTTGTTAAGGGGGTATTCCCACTTTAGACAATGATGGCAGATGGCTAGGATACGCCGTCACTGATTGTGCAGGTCCCAGAGGTGGGAGCCGCACCTTATCTCCTTTAAGACAACCCCTTTAAGCTGTCAGGTACTTCCACTTCTGGCCGCAGTGTGCTGATGGGAGTCTTGGTAGTCACTTCTGGAAATCTAAAGAGATGGTTCAATATTCAGAAACTCCTGTCAGCCATTTGCTGATGACATCACAACCTGCTGATGTCACGGTCGCTGCTCAGCCAATCACAGGCCCCAGCGGTCACCTGCCGCATACCTCCTAGAAGTGAGCACTTTGAATAGCTGCAGGGTCATGTGAACAATGAACAGGTGTAAAGGGATTTTTTCTCTACATCATCCCCAACAAATGCTGAGCAGATCTGACTACTAGAACATCCCTTTAACTAATCAAGAGCAGTTGTCCATAGCAACCAATGAGATTGCTGCCTCCATGAGGTGAAAGCTGACTGTTGCTATGGGTAACTCCTGCTCCTGATGTAACTCCCGCTCCGTATGTCCCTCTTATCACTGTGTATGTGCAGGCACAGGTCAGGCAGCCCGGGGTAGTCATACTCACCTCCTGCGGGTACCAGCTGGCGGGCAGCACGGCCTGCAGGTCCACCAGCAGGGTGATCGGAATGTGGGAGAAGAAGTAGAAGAAGAAGATCCACTCCAGCAGCCGGGTGAGCGCCGCCATCGCGTCCGGAGAGCAGCGCTGACTACAGGTAGAGCTGTCGCCGCTCACACCACACGGCGGGACACGCCCCTTTTTCTAGGTGGCCAATCACAGCACAGCTCGTCCTGTCACATGACAACTAGAGAGAAAAGCGAACAGATATGTGCCTGGAGGGTGACGTGAAGACTCCGAGGCTTGTCACGCTCTGAGGGGAGGGGGCGGAGGACAGCGCGTAGCTATGGAAACACACGGAGCCGCCGCCGCTTTCTCAGAGATTTGGCTCTAGCTTTCTTTGCACACAAGCCACGCCCACACATTAACCACGCCCCTTGCCAACCACTAGAGGCGGGAGGCGCGTGCCTTTTCCCGCCCAGTCCACACACAACTGGGGGTTGTGAAAAGATAAAAACAAAAAACAACTACTTTTGTGACTACAAAACAACATGCATGAAACATTAGGGCAGTGTTCACACAGCGTAAAATACATGCGTGTTTCAAGAGGATGATGAAATCATTTTTGGTCTTTTCAGCACCTCACATAATCGTCTCCAAGACTTCTCCCATGCTTCCCCCACACTCTAGAACGCACTGCCTCAACACCTCAGACTCTCCCCCCATGCTCACTAGCCTCAAAGGTAACCTGAAAACCCATCTCTTCAGGATTGCCTATGACCAACATTAACCGCGTTGCACTGCTCCACCCCACAAACATGTCTGCCCCTCACCGTCTGTCTCTTCCCACCTTCCTTGTAGACTGTAAGGCGATGTTCACACAGCCTCATTGCGGGGCGTAATTACACCCCGCAAATACGCCGTGTGGACGGGGGCAGGAGCGGGGGGCCCATAGACTATCATTACTAGCGGCGCGTATATGCCGCTATTAAATGACATGTCACTTATCTCCCCCCGCGGCAGATTCGCCGAGCAGAGAGAGGAGACGTAATCCATAGTTCTCTATGAGAATGTGGATTACCGTAATGACCGGGACGTATTTCAGCCCGTAATTCGCGCAGTACTCCACGAATTACGGGCTGAAATACGTGCCCAAATAAGCCGTGTGAACATAGCATAAGCCCTCGTGGGCAGGGCCCTCTCTCCCTCTGTACCAGTTGTTAGTTACTTATTGTCAATTTGTAATTGTTTGACCAGTGTTATGTATGTAACCACCTCCAATGTACAGCACCCTGGAACCAAAGGAGCTCTAAAATAAATAATAATTCACATGTAGGCGCTTACACATCAAAGAGCACGCAAACAAGTGACCTAAATAGGAAGAAGCACACAGCTGAACTTGTTCTCACGTTGTTTGCACCACAAAGTGTATCAATAATGCTATGTTCACACAGTGTATTGAGGTGTGCACAGGTACGCGCCACCATACGCCTGCTATTAAAAGCTCGTACTGGCATAATTTCGCCAAAATACGTGCCAAAGTGCGCCCCAATCAATGCACTCTACACCTCACAGAGCCCAATGTAAAATACACAGCGTCAGTCACACAACGCGTATTTTCTGCTTGTGATTTTATGGGCGTCTGAAAAGACAATGACAATTCTTTCAGGCGTATACATCTCAGAAAAGAGTTAAGTATAGGAGACAGAAATCTGCTTTGGGACTATTGCGTGTGCTTCGCACTGTTGAAATCACACACAAACACGAACTTTCAACGGTGCAGCATGTACTGTACATGCCACAATATGCCGTGTGAACCCAGCCTTAAAGGGGGTGTCTCATTACAAGGACTGGTTTTATGTTAAAGATCTTGCAAAAACAGTTACTTTGCAATATATGTCCTACATATTCCTAGTATCCCCTCTTGTATGGGCATCACCAGCTCCTCAGGTCTCTATAGCTACAGACCTGTTTGATCTCTCCTGATAGGCTGCCAACCCTGGTTGCCATAGCTACAAACCTGGTTTCTACTGCAGCCTAGTAGAAGCCAGTAAACACGCCCCTGAATTCAAAATGAAACCAAGAAAACAGGACTGAGGTGAGATGACTCAATGTAGCAAGACCTGAAGCCTACCTTCCCTTGACTCACCTAGCAATCTCTGCACCCCCTACAGACACAACACTAGAGGATAATACCTCCATAATATGACAAGTGATCCAGCATCCCTACATTCACATTTATTTCATGGATAACATCATTAAGGGGATGTTCACACAGCGTTTTTGGATCCGAAAATCGCATCCAAAAACACAGCGTCGATCGGATCACAGCTGTGTGTTTGGATGCAGCAGGATCGTATCCTATATGGCAGTGTTCCCCAACTCCAGTCCTCAAGGCACACCGACAGGTCATGTTTTCAGGATCTCCCACAGAATGCACTGACAATAATGATTATCACCTGTGCAGAATGCACTGACAATAATGATTCACCTGTGCAATGCAGACAGAAAACATGACCTGTGGTGTGACAATAAGGGACTTCACCTTGCAATGAAAGGGAAAGCCAGAAAACATGACCTGTTGGTGTGCCTTGAGGACTAGGGTTGGGAACCTCTGCTATAGGGCTCCTGCTGCGTCTTTAGGATGAAGAATTGACATGTCAATTCTTAGAACGGATCCGAAAGACGCAATGAGACTGATCGGCGATCACACGTCTAACCGCCGGTGCATGTTTACCATTGCAAGCAGTGTAAAATACCATTGCTATTTATTAGATTTTTCGTTTGGGTCAGTCTGGGGTCCAACAGACGGACCCAAACATGTATCTAATAACGTATGTTCACGCGGACCCAAAACGCCGTGAGAACATACCCTAAGGTTATCCTTTATGTGCCTAGGAGTTTATGCAGAGAGAAAAAAGTATGGGGCTAAAGATTGCACAGGCTCATAGAACACAAATCTGTGAAATAGCAATAATGCTGAATCTGGTGCGTAGGGGTTTGCTTTTGCCTGCATTTACACAAGTCTAGAGACATGTCAGCTTGCAGGCATTTCAAGGTCGGGCATTTATAGATTCGGCTAACCCAAGAGATAGTGTTATCAAAACTCTAGATACAGTTCATGGTCAATGACTGGACTTTGGCTTCACAATCCCAGTCTCTTTCTATTAGACTTTGCAGAATATTCAGGGAAGCTGGTGCCTTAGTGATACATCTACGGGACTTTTTATTTGTAATACTTTTGTGTTTACTTGACTTGCTATTAGAGATTTAGACACGTGGAAGCAGAAATAAGATCTGTGGTTTCACAGGATACGGATTGATACTATGTTACAGAAGAGGATAAGCCAAGGCAGGGTTTAAAGGGACTATCCACTTATTTTTTTATGATTTTCTTTTAGCATACTGTTGCCATTTTAAAATAAAAAATAATTATACTTGCCTCGAATCCAGTGCTATGCTGTCCTCACTCTCTACCAGTCTTCTGCTTCCTTCTAGTCTTGATCTGAGCAGGATGTTACTGCCCATGGGCTAACATAACCATTTGGAAGTGCTCCGAACCATGATGTCAGACAATTGCACGTCAATGGCTGCAGAAGTGACATCCTGTTCAGACAGGAATAAAACAGAAGAATGGGGGAGACTGAGGACGGCAAATAGTTGGATCCAAGAGGAGAGGAGAGGTGCGTATTGCGTTTTGTTTTTTTGTTATTTTAAAATGGGAGGAAGATGCTAAAATTAAAGAGAGACTGGACAACGCCTTTCAAAAAGTGTCATCCCCTCAACTTTGGTCTCTGAACTTTAGAACATAGATGTCAGATGAACAATCCTTCCTTAAATTAAAAGGGAAACTGGACCTGAAACTCACATCATTATAATCTGCCGGGATCCACAACCTGGCTACACCTCTCCAATATATATGAAAATGTTAGAGAACAGCAGAGCAACGCAAAAAAAGAAAAAAAAAAAAAGAGTAAAAGACTTGATTTATACTATTCAGGGCTGTTTCTTGGGGAGGGCAGAACGGAAAAACGCCTGGGGTGCAGAGTGCAGTGAGTGGGGAAAGGGTGCCACAGGTGGTTTGTGCAAACCCTCAGAGTCTTCAATAATCTGGAGGACCCGAAATGACACCACAACCATATGACTCTTGTCTCTCTGGTCTTTCAGCTCCAGCCATAGAGGAGCCAGAAGAGATGCATGTGTGTAAACTGCAATGAATATATGTTATACAGTTAAAACCAGAAGTTTACATACACTATATAAAAAGACACACATGCATGTTTTTTCTCACTATCTGACATGAAATCAGAATAAACCTTACCTGTTTTAGGTCGATTAGGAACCAAATTATTTTTTTTCCCAAAAAGTCAAATAGTGAAAAGAGAGAATTTTTTAAAGCATTTTTATTACTTTTTAAAGTCAAAAGTTTACATACATGGTTACTATCCCCTTAAATATTTGGGGCAGCCCATATGATGTGTATGTTTTTGGGAAGTTTCTGTTTTATTGCCAGCATTGTGGTGTTTAAAGTTTTGGGGTGTCGGGCCAGGGCTAAAAGCTGCAGTTTGGGCTGTTCAATTTTTTTTAAATAAAATTTTTAAATTTTGTTTTTTTATTTACATTTAAAATTGCCATCGAATTGGAAGTGACCTTTATGAGGCATTTTTATAAAAAATAAAAAAAAAAAATTTTTTTTTGAAATTTCATTTTCTTTGCTTTAATTTTAGAAAACCTAAAGGATTAAAAAACTTTATAAGTGTTTTTTTAAATTTCCTTGAGGGGTGCGTTTCTTAGATGGGTTATTTATGGGGGTCTCTAACAAAAAGGGCTTCAACCCCATCAAAAAGGGAAATGGTCCTTAAAAATAAACAGTGTTTCAAATTTTCTTGAAAATTTAAAATTTGCTACAAAATTTTAGAGCCCTTTTAAGTCCAAAAAAATATGAGTTTGTTTAAAAAGTTTCCCAAAAATAAGTGTTTTATGGTAGATTTTTCTTTATTTTCGTCAAAAATTAATTTTGCCGTAACCCCTGTGAGCAGAATGTTTTTTCCCCCCTAGATGAGATCCATGAGGGGTGTTAAATCCAAAATGGGGAATTCTGAAGGTTTCCCCTGTTTTCTACTTTGAAGGCTTTGTAAATGCGAATGACACCCACCAAATCTGCGACCCAAAAAACCAAATGCGCTCCCCTTCCCTTACACCTGCCTGCCCCAAAACAGCTTTTTTCCCCCCATTACGGGGTATTGCCAAATCGGAAAAAATTTTGCGTAACACAATTTAAGGGGCTTTTTTTCCCTAGATTCTTTGTAAAAATTAAACATTTTTAGCTATTTCCAATATCTTCTTTTTCACAGCTTAATGCTAAAAAAAATTTGTGAACCACCTGTGGGGTCGATATACTCACTGCACCCCTGGATATATTCCTTAAGGAGTATAGTTTCCAATATGGGGTATTTTTAGGGGAGTTTATTAATTTTTAGCACCTTAGGATGTCCGCAAACTAAAAATGGACCTAAATAAATTGTAATGAAAATGAGTCCCCAGAGTCCAGTAGGTGCCCCTCCTTTCTGGGGTTGTGGTTGAGTCAAAAAATGTAAGGGACTAATGGGATATCTCTGAAAAGGCGAATCTGGGGAAATCAATTTTAAATTTTTCATTTCCTGGTCCATTTTCCGTGTTCTTGTGACAAATGGATAAAAATTTAAAACATGCAAAAAAGGCATTTTGAAATTTCCTCCACTTTGCTTTAATTATGTGAAAACACCTAATGGGTTAAAAAACTTCCAAAAAGCTGTTTTGAATATTTAAAGGGGGGTGTAGTTTTTTAGATGAAGTCATTTATGGGGGTTATGGCCCAACCAAAGTCCGTCAGAATGGATGGCCCCCTAAAAAAGTGTTACTGAAAATTTAGGGAATATTGCTACTAATTTTTAAGTCTCTTAACCCCTTTCCCCGGGTTTGGGCGATGATACCCCCTAGGGGGAAAGTGACTTCCCGCAAAAATGGACGTATGCATACGCCCTGGGATCGCGGGGGTTTGGGGGGCGAGCCGCGCCCCCCGATCGCGGATGGAACCAGCGGGTAAATTACCGCAGGCTTCATGCCCCATCACCCCGGCGGAGTGGCTCGGGCGGGTGAATAAACGCATCATTACCGCAGCTTTCATGGCCCGCGAAATGTTTTGCCGCGGGCGGGGAGGAGTGAGCTCCCCTTGCCTCCGATCGGCGAGGCAGGGCAGAAATGCCGTTCCCCCGTCCCCTCCCGGACTCCCCGGATGTGTCTGAATGTTCCGGGGAAAGTCTGGTGAGGCCCCATGCCCACAATGCTTGGGGCTTGGTGTCATAGTTGCCTGGCGCCCTATGCCAGCAGTAACGCTGTGCAAGATGCCTTTAAAAACCCAGCAATCAATGATTGTTTTCCCCAGTGGGGTTTGCAGTTACAAATCCTACTGGGGGAAAATTAAAAAATGTGAAAAAAAAAAAAAAAAAAAAATTTTAAAACAAAAAAAAAAAATAAAATTAAAACATACACTGCCCTTTTCCCATTTACAAACGCCAATCGCCCCAAAAAAAAGATAAAAAATAAATAAAGTCCCCTTATTTGGTATCCCCCGCGTGGGAACGATCCACCCTATAAATCTTTAAATTTAAATTAAACCCGTATGGTGAACCCCGTTAAAAAAACAAAAAAAAAAAAAAAGTCACAGATTGCGTTTTTGTGCACTGCAGACATTAAAGGATAAAAAGCGATCAAAACTCTTAAATGCCAAAGTTGTCCCCAATTAAAACGTCGTTCCCCGAAAAAAAAAAAAGTTCTTACACGTCTCTGTTACGGAAAAATAAAAAAGTTAGGGCTCTCAAAAGGACAGCGATGATAAAATTTTATTTAACACAATAAAAAAATTTTTTTTTTTAAAAAGTGCTTCCAAATTTAAAAAAAAAAACTATATAAAAGGGTATCGCCGAATGATCGACCCGAGAGAAAAGCAAATGGCTGGATACTGCCGGTGACCGCTGAAAATAAAAATAAAAAAACACTACAGGAATCTGTTTTTGTTCAAATGCCTCAAAAAACCCTTTTAAAAAAATGATCAAAACGGCTATGCCCCCCATAATGGTACTAATAAAAAGTCAATCATCCCCCAAAAACAAGCCCCTAAACGTCCGTTACAGAAAAATGAAACGTTATGGCTATCGAACGGAAACATAAAAACGAATTTTTTTTAGACCTATTTTATTGTGTAAAAGTAATAAAAAAATAAAAAAATATATAAAATCTATTTCATTGCTTTGTACGACCCCCTAGTAAAAACTATCCTTATTTATCTGCCGGCGAAAAGTTGTAAAATTTAAGCCAAAAAACAATGGGGGAAATGCGTTTTCCCCCCATTTTATGCCCAGCAAAAAAAAAAAACTTTGGAAAAAACCCCGTGCACCAAAATGCACAATAAACCCTAGATGGATCTAGAGGCGTGTGAATAAAAATGGGTGCTTTTGGAAAGGGTTTACCTGTTCTGGTATTTTGGGGGCTTTTTAAAAGCGACTGGCCCCCCAAAATCTGCGTTCCAAAATCCAAATAACACTCCCCCTTATACGCCCCGCCATGCGCCCAAACAGCAGTTTTAAAAAAACCCCTTGGGTATTTCTGAACTTGGAAGAATTGCGTAACAGGTTTTTTGGGGTTTTTTTCCCGGATGCCTTTTAAAATTTAAATTTTAAACTAAAATTGCAGATTATTGGAAAAAAAATGTTTTTTAAAATTTTTAAGCCTAAAGCTAAAAATTTTTGTGACACACCTGTGGGGTCATTGCTCACTACCCCCTGGATATATTCCCTTTAAAGGGGGGTGTTTTCCCAAATTTTGGGGGATTTTTGGGGGAGTTTATTAATTTTTAGCACCTTAGGGTGTCCCCAAAAACGAATGGGCCCCCCAAATTAAAAACGTAATGAAAATGGGACCCCCAAGGGTCCGTAGGTGCTCCTCCTTTTGGGGTTGTGGTTGAGCCAAATAATGCATGGGCCCCCTATGGGATATTCTGAAAAAAGGGAGAATCTGGGGAAACAATTTATTTGATTTCCCTGATCAAATTTTACCGTATTCTTGTAATAATGCATAAAAAATTGAAAAAACTGCAAAAAAAAAGTAAAATTTTGAAACTTCAACCCCCCTTTGCTTTAATTCTGTGAAACACCTATGGGTTAAAAAAACTTCCTAAGCAGTTTTGAAATTTAAGGGGGGTAGTTTCTTAAGGGGATTTATGGGGGTATTAAAATTTAAGGTCAATCAAAGTCACGTTGAATGGATGGTCCCTAAAAAATGTGTCTTGCAAAATTTTGTTGAAAATTTTTAAAATTACTCCTAAATTTAAAAGCCCCCTAATGTATTATAAAAAAAAAGACATTAAAAAAAATTAGGCCCAAAAAACAGAGACTTTTGGGAGTCTAGTTTTTAAAAATATTTTGAGTGGATAACTATTGTCTTACATGCAGAAAATTTTGAAGTTTAAAAATTGGTAAATTTTTCAAATTTTTTCACGATTTTTTGATTATTTTTCACAAATAAACAAGCATTTTTTGGCCCAAAATTTCTTACTATCTTTAAAGCACAATGTGTCACGAGAAAACGTCTCTGAATCACATGGATAGGTTAAAGTGTCTAAAAGTTATTCTCACATTAAGTGACAGATGCAAGATTTCAAAAATGGGGCTCTGTCTGAGGGGCCAAAACTGGCTCCGGCGGTAAGGGGTTAATGTGGTAAAAAGAAAAAAAGACATTTAAAAATTGATGCCACCCAACAGTAGACATATGGTTGATGCTAGTTATAAACTATTTTGAGTGGAATAACTATCCGTCTTACACGCAGACATTTTTGAAGTTTGAAAATAATACATTTTTCATGATACTTTGATATTTTTCACAAATAAGGACTTTTTGGACCAAAATTTCTTACTAACTTAAAGCACAATGTGTCATGAGAAAACAATCGCTGAATCACATGGATAGGTAAAAGTAGCAAAACATTATTCTCAAATAGTGACACGTCAGATTTCAAAACTGGGGCTCTGTCAGAGAGGCCAAAACGGACTCAGGCGGTAAGGGGTTAAATACTCCTCCAACTTCCTGGCCATTTGGTCCCCCAATACAGCTGCACCCTCCCCATTTGGCCGTGTTCACACCGGCTTATTCCCGACGGATTTGTGAGCGGATTGTGCTCACAAAATCCCCCCCGTGAATAAGGGGCGGGACGGGGGCGGGGCCGGAGCGCGGCGGGGGCGCCGGCCCCGGCCCATAGACAATGCATTATCTACGGCGCGTACGCGCTGTAAATAATGTACATGTCACTTTTCCCCCCGCGGCGGATTCGTAATTAAACCCCGACGGATTGGGCCGTACTGCAGCGCAAATCCGGCGAGGAGTACGGCGCCAAATCCGCG
Source organism: Phyllomedusa bahiana (assembly GCA_025379985.1). Classification (NCBI taxonomy): domain Eukaryota; kingdom Metazoa; phylum Chordata; class Amphibia; order Anura; family Hylidae; genus Phyllomedusa; species Phyllomedusa bahiana. The sequence continues at coordinate 5,018 of JAODAL010025590.1, read as the reverse complement.
TTCAAAATAAGCCCTGTGAACGAGGCCTTTAGGTGCAGCTGTATTGGGGAACAGCTGGATTCTCACCAGCCCCACCCAGCGATCTGTCAGCCTGATCCGTGATATGTCAAACTCAGGCCCCATGTAAACAACATAGTGTTCGATGATCCCGGTCTTTGTGACAGATTGCGGGAGGTGGGAAGCGCACCTATCACACAGTGATTGCATATCCTATTGATATGCCATCGATATGTGAGATGGAAACACTCTTTTAAACCCTTAACGACCGCGCACCGTCTTTTAAAGGCGGGGGGTGCGGGTCGTTCGTTTTCCCGCGACGTCTTTTGACGTCGCTGCTGGGACATCGGGGTTTGCGGCGCCCGGTGCCGAGTGCGCTGGGATCGGGGCTGAACTAAACACCCCCCGATCCCGGGGCAGGTCCTGCAGGCATCGGGGGCGGAGGAAACCCCCGAAACCCCGATGCTTTAACCCTTTGATTGCGGGGGTTTGGTTACCGCAGGGGAAACCCAAAGGGAACCCCCCCCCCCCTGCTCTGTCGGGTGATGGGGAACACCCGGTGCCCAAAACCAACCCGGGGCCCGGGCCTGCACAGTCAGTTTTTGGGGGCCCCCAAGCGTTGGCCCCCAAAAGTTGTCTGTTTATAAAGGGCAGTGATTAGGAGGGCACTGTTTTGGCTGTCCTAACCCACTGCCTGTGTCAGACGGAAAACAGATTAGAAGGTATTAGCTATATGAATATGCTAATAAAATTCAAAAGTGAAAAATTTTTTTTTAAAAAAATTTTAAACAGTTACCCCTTCATGGGAGTAAAAAAAAAAATACAAAAAAAACAGAAAAAGAAAAAAGAATAAAAAAAAAAAATAATAAAAAAAAAATAAAATATTTAATAAAAAAAAATTGTACATAAAATTTCACGGGAAAAAAAAAACCTCACATATTTTGGGATCCAAACGGCCCCTAATAAATGTAGAAATTTAAACTAAAAGTTATTACTTTTGAAATGTTAATGGTTTTAAAAAAAAAAAGAAAAAAAACAAAAAAAATTTTTGGAAAAAAAAAAAAAAAAAATTTTCTGGGAAATTTTTTATAAGTGTTTCTTAAAATATTCCATTTTAAAGTAAATTGTCTTGAATAAAACGAGGGGCCCCATCCCAAATGCGTATTGAAAAAAAAAAAAAGTTACAAAATGTTTAAATGCAAAGGGGGCCCAAAAATAAAAAAAATGTTCTGGTCATTTTAAATACTTTTCTGGCGTTAAGGGGTTAACCAAGGTGTCTGAACTGTATCTTGGTGTACTGAACAATTGCACCAAAAATAATGGCATACATGCTTTACACCACATATATTGTGTTTTAGACAGTTTCTATACGCTACTGTAACGTGCATCGTCATGTACCAAAATTTGGCACAGTAAGTGGCATAAAGTAAGCTCTAAAAAAAAAAAAAAAAAGTATACACTTCGACTAGACAGTTGTATAATGGGCTTGATAAATCTGCCTCATTGTAGAAGTGCACATTGTAAGACTGTCCAGTTTAACTTTACATTGTCGAAGTTAGTATTACCCCAATAAGTCTGCAATAAGCTGTATTCACACACACATATACATGTATATTTATGATATATTTTAAAGGGTAGAGGTACAAATATAACAGCAGATATATAGCTGAGAAGATTCCCCAACAACAGAACTTGTATCGCAAATTTCAAATAGTAAAATGTAACCTATAATGTTGTTTTTAAAAAAAAAAAAAAAAAAGATATCAAGACCCACATATTTTACATCACAATACAAAAAAAGACAAAACAGTGTCCAGACCAGCAGAGAGGGGGACAAAAACATTGCTTGTGTAGTGACCCCAGCGGGACAGGGCATGGGGGTTTACTAGGGTACATGTACGATGGGTTCCAGTAGGGCACCCTTTTTGGGGGCGCCCACCTATTGTCTGTCGATAGACGTCAGTGTAGATCCTTCATATGGCAAGTGTTTTTGTCCCCTCCCCCTTTTGCTGGTCTGGACACTGTTTTCATCTTTTTTGTATTGTGATGCAAAATATGTGGGCCTTGATATCTTTTTTTTAAAAAAAATAACATTAACCCCTTACCATTGCAATTTTGACCTTCTTGACAGAGCCCCATTTTTTAAATCTGACATGTAACACTTAATGCGAAAATAACTTTTTGATACATTTACCTATCCACGAGATTCAGAGAACGTATTCTCTAGACACAATGAGCTTACAATTAGTAAGAAATTTTGGTCCATACAATCCTTGTTTGTGAAAAATATTGTGAAAATTTAGAAAAATTTGTCATTTTCAAACTTAAAAAATCTCTGCATGTTAGACAGATAGTTATTCCACTCAAAATAGTTAATAACTAGCATCTCTACTGTAGGTTGGCATAATTTTTTAAATGTATTTTTATTTTACGACATTTGGGGGCTTAGAATTTTAGTAGTAATTTTTCACACTTTCAAGAAAATTTGAAACATTGATTATTTTAGGGACCAGTCCAGTTCTGACGTGGCTTTGAGAGGCCTGTTAGATACCCCCATAATGGACTCCATCTAAGAAACTACACCACCTTAAAACAGCATTTAGGAAGTTTATTAACCCATTAGGTACTTCACAGAAATTAACGCAAAAAATCACAGAAAAATGCGACATTATTAACTCCAAAACATAAACAAAAGGCCATACTTACAGCTCAATAGCTGGACTATAGACTGAACCTGGTAAGAGGCATCACAGGCCTCTGTGCTACTTGGAAAAGATATGACAGGTGCAGATAACTAATGAGCAGAAGCTCACACACCCGTACACTGAATGATAAAAAAAAACCTGCACATTAAATAAGTACCAATTCACACCAAGATGCAAAAAAGCCACAGTATAATACATGGGGAGACTGCACAAATACAAAAATACCGATAAGATAACCACTCAGAAGCCTTCTTTGTATGAGGGGGATGGTTGCTGGTATTATAATTGCACATAGTTAAGGCGATATAAAGGGTGCCATTTATGCAGATGCGTGTAGTACACCATGATGGTTTACAACTTATGACTCCTCTACTATTTGATTGGGTGGGCTGCCCAGCACTTTTTGGGTGTCCAACACAAAATACTGACACTCTCTGCTCCCCAGTATGTAGGAAAAAAAAAATGACATACTGGAAAAATATCAAATATGATATTAGTTGATACAGTGGCCACTATTCGCAAGCTCACAAGCCCCATCAAGGCTCCTCATTTCTTGCAGGTCCCTACACTAGCCATTTACAGAAAAATGGGACTTTATTTACTCAAAAACACAACCACAAAGCATATTACAGTCAAGGGCTGGCTATTGACGGGAACCCCTTTGGAGGAAACAAAAACCCCCTGTGCTACTTGGAAAGATAAAAAAAAAGGTAATAACGAGCAAAAAAGCTCCCCACCCCTCCTTTGTGTTGCCTCCAAACGGGGTTTCAGCCCCAAAAGTTCAGCCATTGACCCTGAAAGTATTGGCCCTTTGGTGGTTATCCCAAAAAACAAGGCCTCATCTAAAAACAGCAAACCCTGCTGAAAAGTTTGAGGTTTCACTTTGGGGAATGGGGAAACAGGAAAAGGGATTTTTTAATCAAATATGGTAAAAAATGTGATTAAAAGGGGTTAAAATGTTTAAATTTCCCCTTCAGGGTAAATGTTTTTCAAAAATTTGTAGCTGCTTAGGCACATTAAGCCTCTGGCAGGGAAGCACTATTTCTTCTTTTTAAAAAGAGACCAAGAAAAGGGAAGGGCCTTTAATTTTTTAAAAAAAAAATTTTAAAAGTTGGGGAGTTTTCCCTTTTTCCCGAAAAATTTTCCCTTACAAAAAAACCCCATAGTCAAGAGCTTTTTATGTATGGTAAAAAAAGAAACCATATAATACGGGGGTTTCCAGGGGGAATTGTAGAGAAAAAAAAAATTTTTTAAAGGGGTTGTCTCCCTACAGAGTTTCATAGGGTGAAATGAATAAAAAAAAAATTTTCTGTAAAATTTAAAAATTTTAAGGGGAATAAAAAGCAAATTCCCCTTGGTCATGCGCTAAGCTTGCTAAAAAGGGGTTTCCCCTAGTCCCGTAAAATGTACCAACCATACAAATTTTGCAAGAAGAAATATGAAAAAAAATTTCCCCTTTTTTAAAAACCCCATAAAAATTTTAAAATATGTAACGAGCAGTGCTAAAGAAAGTATTTGGGGGTTTTTTAAAAAAAAGGGCCATAAAACCCAGTGACGAGCAGGAAAAAAGAAAAATTTTGTAAGCAATTTTCCCGGGTGTCCCCTTAATGCTAACCCCCCTTAGGGAGAGACAGAGGGGGAAAAAGGGGGGAGGAAACCCATGTGACGTTTGGGGGTAGTTTCCTGCCCCTTCTTCAAAAAATTTGTTTTTTCTTACTTACTTCCCTTTATACTCCACATGAAAAGGGAGGGCCAAAAAACCAAAAACCCCACATAGTTACAAACGGGTTTAAAACCAATTAAAAAAAAGGGACACGAAAATTTTTAAAAAATTCTCATTTTTCCCATGGGAGCAAAGTTTCTTTTTTTAAAACCCAGCGTTTCCCCTCCGAACAGGGTTCTCCCCCAAAATCTTTTTTAAACCTTTGTGCTACCCAACTCCCTCTAAGACGCATTTTTTAAAGATTGACACAGTGTTTTTTTGGTTTTTTAAAGAAGTGCCTAGCACCGTGGTTTCTCCAAATCTCTTTTTTTTTTTCTATGTCGGTTACTACTTTTTGTGCCCAAAGGGTTATTGCGAATGGAGGTTTTTTGTTCAGTAATTGGGTTTTTTAATTTGCCGTGGGGTCTTTTCCTATTTTTAACCTTTAAGGGAAATGGGAAATTTTAAGTAAATAAACAAACCCTTTTGTATTACACGTGTAAAATCCCTTATAAAATTATTTTTTTTCCTTTTGTGAGTTGGGGTATTTGAAACCCTTAATTTAATACCCGGGGAAAAAAAAAAAAAAAAAAAAAACCCCCCCCCCCCCCCCC
>JAODAL010025589.1:0-58355 GCA_025379985.1 Phyllomedusa bahiana | reverse complement strand
AGCCAAAGCAATGTCTGTTTCCTCATGGCTTGGGGCTGCACTGAGCTGGACTAAGGGCCGGCATGCTGTGCACCCCTGATCTAGAGGTTTCTTGCTTACATTAGGTCATGGAGAAGCTGGGCGACATCAAATATGAACATAAATTACATTTTTACCCAGCTTACCTAGAGACTGATTACCTAGAGACCGATTACCTAGAGACTGGTGAACTCCCTAGTTCCTGAATTTCTGCAGATTCTAGCACTTAGCTGTAGAAGATTAGGAAATCTGAGTGTCAGTCCATTTGTATCGTGATGAGGAATAATGAAAAATTTTAAATACAACATACAAAAATCAAACAACTTTTTAGGTGAGAACGACTCAAGGACTTGGAAAAAGAGTATAGAGCAGCCACCTGTGTCATGTCCACTGCACTCAATTTGCCCCCCATTCCTTATTCCTTGCAGCCCCTCCTCACACTCTTGCCTCATTGATATGCCTTCGGGGCGGGACGGGACCTGGGAAGTTTGATTGTGCATATTGACAATAGTGCCCCCTATTGTCTGCGCAGCGTAATTAAGGCATTTCTCTCCCCCCCCATCCCCCCTTTTATAATGAGCATTCAGATGAATAGGGCCCCCATGGGTAGGGGGGATAAGCCATAGAGATTCATTCAAGTGTTAGAATCCTCTTCTAGCAGCTGAGATGCTCTATAGTAACAGAGAATGTGATGGAGTTTTGCAGGGATGCTGATAAAATGGGCAAAAAGGCCTTTGAAGGATTAGAAAAATTACTACTTTTTTCAAAAACAGTGCCACACCTGTCCTCAGGTCATGTGTAATATTGCAAGTCAGCTCCATTTGCTTCAGGGTAGTTGAGCTACAATACAACATATACCCCGTGGGCAGGTGCAGTGTTATTTTTTGGAAGAAAGCAGGCATGTTTTTCTAATCTGGTATAACCCATTAAAGCTGGTTAATGCTATAGGGGGTTCAGAGGCTGCAGTCTCAAATATATAGTATATGTGACTCTTTCCCACTACAATGTACAAATTACATTATGCAATAATAGTACTGTAAATGGTGGGACACTTGGCCCCCTTTTGGGGCCCTTTGGGTGGATTAATAAAGTTGGGGCTAGGCACCTGAAAATAACTATTGCCATAGCAGCTGCTGTGGGGCCCAAAGGCTGAGTGGCCCCACTCAGATGCAAGAATATTATACCTTTTTGTATGGAATACAACTTATGCTCCTGTGTAGGTTGCTTGATATATGGCATTACTATTTATATCTTTTTTTATTTTCCCACTTAAATACTGTTTGAACTTTTTGTTGAAAAGGGGTGGGGGCCTTTGGTTTGCTATGGGGCCCCATGATTATAGTTCTGGCAAGGTAACCCCCCATTTTTTTGTGTACATTTAGCGTGTATGTGGGAAGCTCCCCAATGGATGCAAAAAAATTTTTCTTGGGTTAAATGCCCCAAAGGGGTCAAAATTGTGTCCTTTTGTACTCTGTTTGGCTGCTATCAGTATACCGCAAGAACAAAATATAGAATAGCACATGTGCCTAGGCTATTCTACACAACGGCATCCAGAAAAAAAATTGTATTTGAAACGCATACATTTTTTACAATGATACTGTAAGCAACACGGAGGCGCAGGTGGATGATGAGTGAAGTAGTAGCAGTGGTGTGGTGCACCGATGAAAAAAATAAAATGACAACAAAAGCAGCCTGGGGGAACTCCAGGTTTTAAATCCCAGCACTGTATTGTGTACTTACAAATATATCTCAGACCTCCTTTCTTCAAAATCGCCCCTGAAATTTTCCCTTATTCGACCCAGTGCAAGGTGCTGGCGCCTCGTGATTCTGGACACTCTCTACTTGGTCCTCTCACTGGGGTCCCTTACTCTTCCGGCAGTCCTCCAAACAGTCCACCTGTTTTACTGTGTTGTCTGTCTCTCTTACTCCTCTGTGTATGTGCTGTCAAACTCTCTGTTCTTTCTGTACCCCTCCTCAGTTCTTTCTCTAGTTGGCACCTCAGACATTTCTGTGAGTAGGGCTGTTCTCCTGTGCCCAGCCTGCCCAGTCTATCACTGGCTGACAGGCAGGGTATTCCTTTATCTGCTGCTCCCACTTACACCGAGCAGGGGCCAAACTTGGGAGGGAATGAAATACTTGCGAGCTGAGAGGCCCCTTTTTACTGTGTAACTTGGCCCCTCCCCTGTCAGCTTTCAGATTGGCTTCTTAACCAAGCAGTACTATCTCCCACAAACACAGATATACATTTGCATACCCTTACAGTATCCTGTGGTTAATGAATTCCACTTATTGGGGTCTGTCAGAGGCATCTGTTTAATGTATACGGCCTGGCATGTACATCAAATGAAGGTTAGAAACTTGATGTGTACCTAGCCTTGTTTTCGGTAATCTCAAAGATACATGTGAGTAGATCATGAAAGGTAAAATCCCAGACCACCAATATATAAAACCCTTCGAATTAGAAAGGCAGTGGTTGTCTGAGAAAAACTTCACTAATGTGATCTTCTTACATACAGTATATCTATAATGTAAAGCTTTGAGTACAATTGCCTTTACTTCCTGTTACAGTTTTCAGAATGGTTTTAGTTCATTCCTGGTTCAAAATTTTGCTGGTAACCAAGGAAACAGACAACATTCTGCTGTCAGACATGTGACCTAACAGTTTTTCAGAATTGTTTTAAATGTGAAAGGAGCTTTTTTAGCTTTTCATGTACATTTTAAAGATGAGAGGATATAAATTGTAATTTTTAAGTGATTTCCAGTGGTTATCCAAGATCTAAAACCAAAGTGCAGATGTGGGATGGAAAAGGTTAATAGGCAGCTTTCCTGTGAGTGCAGAAGTATTTCAGCGCATGTGATCTTTTACGAGCAATATGTGGCTGTCTAGGATTTATCCTTGAAAGAGAACATTACAAATAAAAGCGTAAAATTTGGGTCTAACGGGTTTACCATCCAGACAGTAAATACAGTCTACGCGGGGTACATGATGTGAACCCCCCAACATTGTTGTACCCCCAGACTAGTGTACTGTTTCTAAAGTTAGAGCTGTAACTTGAAGTTCATGGACTTAATGCAAAATCTGTAGCAGGGTCCCTGTTTACCCTGTGCATTAATAATACAGTGGTTAGTCAGTATTTTACCATACAATGGTCTTTCCTGGGACATTGTGTCTTGAAACCACACTCACCATATAATGTCACAGACACTGCTGATCTGCGGCTCATGGGATTGATCCAGCCAATTATCATGAACAGTGATTGGCAGTCTAGTAGCGCCTCTCTACAGTACAGTGCAGTATTTATGTTCTGTACTGTTCTTTACATGGGGCAGGAGAAGCCGCTCCTTTGGGCACCAGGTACATGACCCAAAGAAGCTCCTATCCCTAGAATAGAGAGTGATTTCCAGCTTCCGGCAGCTCTTTCTGACTGTTACATGTAAAGACTTGCTTTCTCTGTATTAGTTATCTGCTTCATTTTGTTTTATATTCATTCTACATTATGTTGGTGACATTTTGGGGTTTTGAAACCAATTACCAGCTTTCCATAAAGTTACGGTTTCAACATACAGTGGTCGTCCTGGAACCAATTAATATTGTATCTTGAGGGGCCTCTGTACTGGTGTCTTCTTATTTAACAGAGGGGCCCCCTCAGGAACCAGATCGAAGAAACCTGTTGAAAAATCAATAGCAAGAAATAAACTTCTGTAAAATTTTCTTCAGCTGGGAATTAATGGTAACAGACAGGTGACAGATTATGAAATATTTTGGATTTTTGGACAAATTATCAGGTGAGAAAACCCTTCCAAAATAAAATTTGTAATATAATTAGCTGCTTCTATTTTTCTGAATGAAAGACTCTGATGAAGAATGAGAAGAATGTTAGAGTGGGAGGCACAGGGGGAGCAGTCTAGCCCCCTTTTTTCCAGTGTTGATATCTAGTACCTTAGAAGATCCAGCCTGTCACTAGGAGACACATCTGCTCCCCATCTGCTCCAGTTTACAACCTCTAGAGGTAAATGTTACCTACTTATTCTGACATCTAGCTGTAGTTGTAGGAATGTGGAGTGGACAGAAAGACATTATAGTACTGTAGGCAGTACACATAAAGAGGGGCCCAGAAATGCATACACACTTCAATAGAGATTGTCTATGGCTTTCTTTAAACTCGGAATTAAAATAAGGTGGTAATAAGTATTAGTATGTTGTTTCTATCAAGTCAATAGTTGTACGATTGCTAAAGTCACCATGTAAGGGTATGTTCACAGCGTTTATTGGAGTGTAAATTTACTCTTCAATAGACGCTTCCAAATCTGCTTTAAAAAACGCCTGATTAGAGGCATTTTTGTAAGTGTATTTTCGAGCACATTTAGAACAAATGTGGAGTGTATTTTACACACTGAAAATACGCTTTACCGCTGTTTCTATGGGGCTTTTGTTTGCACAAACGCCTCAAGAATTGACAGGGGACTTTTACGCGAGTAAAAGCGTCACGAAATCCGTGTCACAATTAGGCTTGTAAAATATTTTGCATTTGAAGTTATTTTACATTGGAAGTTAAAGAAAAGTGCTCTGAACATTGTTTGATGCGTATTTTGCCGCATATTTCAGCGAAAATTACGTGCCAAAATACACTGCAAAATACGCCATGTGAACATACCCTGTCAGGAGAGTCAGATAAAATGCTAGACCATTTGAATGGTATTTTAAATTTGAGAATTTGTATGAAATACAATGACGTTGTGAGTTTGGTACAGAACCAACAACACGAATGACAATCACACATGTTCATGATAAGTTTAAAAGCTATGGCACTGTGTGATGTGCACAAGTATAGGCCAGGGAGGTCTCATACAGCAACAGATTCCTCAGATACGGTGTTGAACCACTTTACACACTCCCCACAAAAGTTTGTCAAACCATATGCACGAGACTTAACAGCTCTTGACCTGACCTCTACCTCCGGAGAACCCTTAAGGATATGGTATACCATAGAAAAGCAGCCTCACTGGCTGCACTCGGGGAAGAAATGAAAAAGTCATGCAAAACAATCCCTGTAACAAATATTATTAATGCAGTAGTTCGCCAAATTAAGTGACTGCTTATCCTTGTCTTGTGTGAAGGTCTGCGCCAGGCTAAATCTAGCGCTGATTCACGGAAGCCCATTGGACCTCATGAACATGGGAAAGCCTGCAAAGGAAGGTAGTGTTCATCCAGAACTATCCAATAGAATTTCAGATAGTTATTTTCACCTCATTAAAACATAGTAATGCAAGTGCCCATTTCTTACACATTTCAAGCTTTCCAAGCTACGAGTAGGAGCTTGGATAACTTAAAAAGCATCAGAGATGGGCACTTGAGGCTATCATGAAAAAAAAATTCTGAAATGAGTTTGTATTGTGCAGGATCAACACTATCTTCCTTTGAAACCAAAAGTGACTCGATGTTAATGGTGACCATTTTGAGCAACAATTTTATGACTGCAGATGTTAAGCAGAACATATATATATATATATATATATATATATATATATATATATATATATATATATAAAATATTATATATATATATATATACACACAGATCTATATAAAGATAGTCGAGTAATATTATTATCCAGGGTGTGCCACCCAGACAGTAGCTAGATGGACTGGGAGTGACTCAATAAAGTCCTGATAGGTTGTCACAAGTATCCGGAGCTGATATGATTGCATCCCACAGTTGCTGGAGGGAAGATTTATAACACCATCATCAAGGTGGTTCCATGGATGCTCAATTGTAATCAAGTCTGGGGAATAAGGAGGCCAGGATAGTATTGGAAGTCTTGGTCATGCTCTTCCAACCAGTAGATATTTCTAGCCATATGACATTTCCCATTGTCTTGGAGGAAGATCACATGCGCCCCAGGGAAGACAATCAGCTTGTATTGGTAAATGTGATCTGCAAGAATGGATTCATATCCAGATCGGTTGAAAGCGTCCTTCACATGGATGAGTGGGCCAGAGAACACCATGCCATTCCCCAAACCAAAACACTGCCACCACCAGCATGTGTTCTTCCAGCAATAATTGCAGGCACTATGTTCTGTGATGTTTTTCGTCTGACATGCCATCATCAATCCGTTCGATGTAGCCAAAAATATGACTCAATGTAGAAGGCAGCTAATTGTCAATCAACAGAGGTCCAGTCTCGATACTGCTGTTAAAATGTAAGCCTTTTTGCTAATGTAACTTCATTAGCAGAGGTGCAGTGACCATCCATCTGCTTCGGTGCCTCACATGCATTAGGGTTTACTTAATTGTTGCTTTAGACACACATCTAATAGCTGTCCGGTTCATTTTGATGCTCCACTGTAGGATGGTGATCTGCCCTTACGCACCTCAGTAGCCAATGTTCACCTCTAACATCAATAGTGCTTCGCAGTTTCCACGCCACTTATTCTCAATGGTGCCATTTGTCCAATCACGCTACACAGCAGCACAAGATCAGTTCACAACTTGCACAGTTTTCAGAAATACTGCCATCCTTCACTCAAAAGCAGAAAATCATCCCTTTTTCCTCATAACAGTAATAAGGAATATGTGTGCAGACAGCCTATCACACACCTTATATACCCACCCAGCCAACTCACAACAAGGTAGCTCACGACAAGGCAGGGGTGCCAATAGGGCAGGACGGGCAGTACTCCTGTCAGGGGCCCTATTTAAAAAGGGGCCCCTCCGATATGTTAAAAAATAGGAACTAGTAATGGCTGGGGGACCCATTTGATTTGGCTGTATGGGACCCTGAAACGGACTGATGGCAGCCTGTGACAAGGTAAACCAATCAAGGTAGTTCACGGCTTCTTTCATGAGCTACAATCATTACACATTAAAAGTAGGAAGTGGTCATAATAATGTGTATAAAGCTAGAAAAAATATTTTTTATGTTGAAATGCTTGTTCATTTTTAGGCCCCTCAGTATAGATCAGAAAAGGAAAGCAATGTGAGATGCTTATATTTTATAACTCACAAAGGATTGTCTAGACTGGATACAATTGTAATTGTAGCTGTCAGAAGTATTGGGGTTTTAAAAAAATTAATGTTTCCATTCATTGACATCAAATCAATTTCCCTTACACTTTCATTAAGATCAATATGTTACTAAGCAGTGATCAGGCAAAGGTTGTACTAGGAATGGCATACCCCATTCTATTGCCAGGAGCCATGCAAAATGAAAAAAGTTGCTCTGGTGGTAAATAAATAAAGACATTCTGAAGCAGTCATCTCCTATAGACTGAAGTTCCAGTTTCATCCCATATAACAGGGTGTAAAACATGGGATTGTATAACAGTATTCACTGTGGGGTCTGAAGACAAGCTTGTTCATTAGTGGTTACAGCATTCCTTCCATACTATGTCCCTACAGTGTTTGATGACGGCCGTAGTCTTCTCCCAGTGACATCTGGAATAATGGCGGCATTGTGACCACTCTCATTACCACATTCCAGCTGGGTGGGAAAGAAAACCATCGTCACGCAGAGAGGGTCTCTCATCCCACACAAATGTCTGCAATGGCTGCCCAGTAATGTGATGCGCCATGATGGGTCGGTCATTGTTACAAAGAATAAAATGATTTCTATATAAAAGTTATCTGACAAGCATGCCATCATTATATATCCCAGTGTTTGCCATGTAAAAATTGGTCCTGTATGGAAGGCGAAATGGGATGAGCTGTGAACTATGCAGAAGCCCCACTGTGACTGTGTAGTCCGTTCATGGAATACTGACTCCAAGTTGTGGGATTGATAGAACATGATATGTTTGATGACGAACCAATGGTTTTCATTGCAGGAGACGTAATCCCCAGGACTGTGACATATACTGTAGTACTGGGTTATGGTATAAAACTGTGTTACGGCATTATACTGTTTTGCTGTGGTTTCTAACATGGAGGCAGGGAATGCCACCCCTGTGCCCAATGTTTGCTAATAGGTAGTCAAGTGGGACTAATATGGGGAGCCCCATAGACAAAGGTGATTGCTTAATGAAAGATTCTCTGACCAACTTGTGGGAGAGTCTCATGCCTGCAAGAAAATGGGCAATTTACTGCCCCATAGCCACAGTTTGTGCAGAGTGACAACAGTACTGGCCTGTGTGATCTGCCACCACTGACATAGTGGGGTGTAGAGAGAGAGGGACAGCCGACAATGGGCTTAGGGCCAGTTCACATCTGCATTAGCGGATGCATTGGGAGCCTATATAGCAAAGGCAATGCCAGATTACACGATGGGCACCAATGAGCCCAAAGTACCCCGTTAACTATATGGTTTCCAGCATGCTGTCCGACATTTTAACAGAAAAAATTGTGCTGCATGCTGCACTATTGTTTCCGTTCTACAGAATCTGTGACGGAGGCTCTGAAAGGAACCTCCGATGCAAATATAAACCTAGCCTAAGAGTGAACTGTGGAGACTAGCCCTATCCTATGGGCTACTGTTTGTCTCATGGAGGGTGTGAGTGTTGAAATAGCCTAGTCACAGTCCAGACCTCAATCTAATTGAGATGCTGTGGTGCGACCTTAAAGGGGTTGTCCAGTTTATCTAAAAATTAGACAATGAGTTACTGGTGCCCAATGAAATAAAAGCATACAAGCCCAAACGTCTCCCATATTTTGGCCGGGGGGGGGGGGAGTCCCGCAAAATGAGGGGCACCCCCCCCGCCCTCACCGTCAAGATTGGCATTCCTCCCAGGCCGCCGGTCCCTCCACAGGCGGGTGAAGCGCCGCAGGCGGGCCCTAGACACTCACAACCGCCCGGGCGAGTTTTCACTGACAGTTAGCTGTGGCAGGGAGAAGGCAGGAGGAGCCATCGTTCACCCCCTCCCTTCTCTCCCTGTATGTACAGCGCCCGGTGCGCGCACGAGCACATACACACCTCAGTGTCGCAGGGAAGTGGACGCGCGGGCTGCATCACAGTCCCCCTGGCGACCTGAAAACATACTCAGTCGGGCGCGGGAGATGTCCGGAAGCTGCAGGAGCCTGTCAGAACAAGTGGGCATTTGATTATTTTATTTTATTGAGTTATGGGGGGGCTCTACCTGGCACAAATGGAGGGGGGTCTACCTGGACAACAGCACACACAGCACTAACCTGGCTATCACTGGGGAGGAGCGGGGACGGGCCCAACCATACCTGCCAGCAGAGGGGCAACTACCTGGCACAAGGGGGGGGCACTACCATGGCAACAGAGGGGTCACTACCTGGCTACAATGTGGGTGAGCACTAACCTGCTACAATGGGCGGGGGCACTACCTGGCAACAGAGGGGGCCACTTACATGGCAACAGGGGTAGCACTACATTGCAAACAGAGGGGACACTCCCTGGCTACCAAATGGGGGGGCACTACCTGTCAAAACAGAGGGGGCACTAACCGGCAACAGAAGGGGGCACTCACACCTGGCTACAATGTGAGGGCACTAACCTTGGCTACAATGAGGGGGGGGGCACTACCTGGCACAGAGGGGGCACTACCATGCAATCTAAATGGGGCAACTACCTGGCAACAAAGGGCACTACTACCTGCAACAGAGGGGGCACTACATGCTAACAATGCAGGGCACTACCTGGCAACATAGGGGGACACAACCCTGGCTACAATGGGGCGCACTACCTGGCCTACAATGGGGGGGTGCACTACCTGGCTACTCAAAGGGGCACACACACCTTGGCAACAATGGGTGGCATCTACGTGCAAACATGTGGCATCTTACCTGGCTAACCAAAGGGGGCATATACCTGCAAAGCTAAGGGGGATGCATCTACCCGGCTACAAATTTGGCTCTACCTGGCTACAAATTTGACTGCTAACTGCTACAGAGGGGGCTCTACCTGGTCTACCAGAGGGGGCATCTCTACCTGCTACTAAGGGGCATCTACCTGGCTACAAGGGCATCTACTTGGCTACACGGGGGCAATCTACCTGCCTGTAAGGGCACTAACCTGGTTATCATGGGAGCTACTACCTGGCTAATAAGGGATCTACCTGGCTTTCTCGCAAAGCCGTTATGCAGTTAGGTGGAGTTTGGTGGTGGCTCTTTTGAAGGGGCGTGGCACACCTGCAAGAAGGGCTGTTCCTATGTAATGGGTGGCACTTCCTTGGCAACAGAGGGGGCGACTACACAGGCTACTATGGGGCACTACCTGCAACAGAGATGGCATTACCTGGTTACAATGGGGGCACGACACCTGCACAACAGGGGGCCTACCCTACTTCTACAATGGGGGCACTACCTGGCTACATGGGGGCATCTACCTGGCAACAGAGGGAGTGCACTACCTGGCTACGAAGGGGGGCACCAACCTGCTACAATGGGGGGGGGGTGGGGGACACTACCATGGCTACAAAGGGAGGGCATCTACCTGGCAACAATGGGGGCCATACTACGAGGCAAAGCAATGGGGGCATCTACCTGGCTACAAATTTGGCTCTACCTCGCTACAGAGCGGGGGCAGCTAACCTGGCTACAAGTGGCATCTACCTAGGCAACAAGGGGGCATCTCCTTGGCTAACACGTGGGCATCTACACTGCCTGTAAGGTGCACGTACCTGGTTATGGGGGGGCTACTATACCTGGCTAATAAGGGCATCTACCTGGCAGGGCTTTCCTCCAAAGCTGACGTTTATTCAGTTTAGGTGGAGTGGGTGTGGCTTTTGAGGGGGTTGGCACACCGGTCGAAGATGGGCTTGCCCATGCAATGGGGGCGAATAACCTTGGCAACGAGAGGGTGGCACTACCCTGGCAACAGAGAGGGGTTGCTACCCTGGCCTACAAATGGGGGGCCACTACCTTGGAAACAGAGGGGTGAGGGGGCACTACCTGGGCTACAATGATGGGCCACGTACCTGTCCTAACAAGTGGGGGCACTACCAAGCAACAGTAGGGGGCACTACCTGGCAACAATGGGGGGGCACTACCTGGCGTACAAAGGGGGGCATCTACCTGCCACACTTGGGGCATCACACGAGGCCTAACAATGGGGAGGCATCTACCTGGCTAACAAAGGGCATCTACCTGGCTAATAAAAGGAGGGGGCATCTACCTGGCTAACAAATTTGGCTCTGACTGCTACAAATTTGGCTCAGCTGGTTACAGAGGGACACTAACCTGGCCTACAGAGGGGCAATTCAATCTACCTGGATACAAGGGGCATCTTCTACCTTGCTACAAGGGGCATTCAACTTGTCTACATGGGGCAACTACCTGCCTGAAAGGGGCACAACCTGGTTATGGGGGGGCACTACCTGCTATAAGGGCATCTACCTGGAGCTTTCTTCCAAAGCCGTTATGCAGTACAGGTGGAGTGGTTTGTGGCTTTTGCATTTTTGGAAGGGCGCCGTGAAACACCCGGCAAGATGGTGGCGTGGTCCCACTGCAATGGGGTGCACTACCTGGCAACCAGAGGGGGCACTGACCTCGGCTAACAATGGGGGCACTACCTTGCACAGAGGGGGCACAACCTGGCTACAATGGGGGCACTACCTGGCTACAAAATCGGGGCACTAACCTGTCAACAGAGGGGAGCGACTACCTGGCTACAATGGGGGCAATACCTGGCTACAATGGGGGACAGCACTACCTGGCACAAAGGGGGGCATCCTACTGGCAACAATGGGGGCATCTACGTGGCTACAAAATGGGGGCACTAACATGGCTAACAAAGAGAGGGGTGCATCTACCTGGCTAACAAAGGGGAGCATACTACCATGGCTACAAATTTTGGCTCCACCTGCACACAGGAGGGGGCACTACCTGTTACAGAGGGGGCATCTACCTGGCTACAAGGGGCAATCTATTGTGGCTACAACGGGGGCATCTACTTCCTTGGCTACACGGGCATCTACCTGCCTGTAAGGGCACTCCTGGTTATATGGGGGGCTACTAAGACCTGGCAATAATGCATCTGCTACCTGGCTTTCTCCAAAGCCTGTTTAAATGCAGTTTAGGTTGGAGTGAGTGTGTGCTTTTTGAAGGGGCGTGGCATCACGGCGGCAAGGATGGGCGCGGTCCTGCAGATGGGGGCACTACCTGGCAACAAGAGGGGCCACTACCTGCTGACAATGGGGGCATCTACCCTGGCAACAGAGGGGGCACTACCATGCTACAATGGGGGCAAAACCTGGCTACAATGGGCACTGCCACCACTCCCACCCCCGGATCGTGGCTAATCCAAGCTACCTGGCTGCAATTGGGGGCACCAACTGGCTACCAACGGGGGGAACTACCTGGCTACAAAGGGAGCATCTACCTGGCAAACCATAGGGATCTACATGGCTAACAATGGAGGGGCATCTACCAGGCTACAATGAGGGGCAACTTCCTGGCAAACAGAGGAAGCACTACCTGGGTCAACAGAGTGGAGCACTACCTGGCACAATGGGGCACTAACTACTGGCTAACAATGGGGGCACTACTCTGCAGCTGCAGAGGGATCACTACCTTGGCTACCAATGGGGCCTACCTGGCTACGATGGGGCACTACCTGGCAACAGAGGGGGCACTACCTGTCTACATAGGGGGCACTAAACTGCTACACAATGGGGGGCCACTAACTGGCTAACAAAGGGGGCACTTTCTACCTTGGACAACAATGGGGGCTCTACTACGTGGCTAACAATAGGGGCGCGGCATCTACCTGGTTTTACACAAAGAGGGGCATCTACCTGGCTCTAACAAAGCGAATCTACCTCGGCTACAAATTTGGCTCACACAGCCACTGGCAACAAATTTTTCTGCATCAACCTAGGCTACAGAGGGGGCAATCAAACCTGGCTCTCAAGGGGCATCTACCTGGCAACAAGGGGGCATCTATGTGGCTCAACAACGGGAATCTCACCTGCCTGTAACACGGCACTACCTGGTTAAAGGAAGGGGGGCTACCTACCTTGGGGGGGGCCCCCCCACATAAGGCGATCTACCTGGCTTTTCATTCCAAAGACCGTTACGTCAGTTAGGTGGGAGTGAGGGTGTGCTTTTTGTTAGGGCGTGGCAACACGCCGGCAAAATGGGCGTGTATCCATGCAATGTGGTGCCATAACCTGATGCAACAGAGAGGGGGCACTACCGTAGCAACAGAGCGGGCAAATACCTGACTACAATATGGGCTACTACCCTGGCTACATGGGGCAACTACCTGGCTACAATGGTGGGCACTACGCTGCAACAGAGGGGAGCACTACCTGGCTCAATGGGGCATCTTACCTGTTCAGACAATGGTGTGGTGGCACAGTCTATCCTGGCTACAAAGGGGGCATCTACCTGGCAACAATGGGGGCATCTACGTGACTAACAATGGGGGCATCTACCTGGCTACAATGGGGGCACTACCTGGCAACAGATGGGGCACTACCTGGCTACGATGGGGGCACTATCTGGCTACGATGGGGGCACTACCTGGCAACAGAGGGGGGACTACCTGGCTACACGGGGGCAGTACCTGGCTACGAACTGAGGTGGGACTACCTGGCTACAACTGGGGCATCGACCTGGCAACAATGGGGGCATCTACGTGGCTAACAATGGGGGCATCTACCTGGCTAACAAAAGGGGTCCATCTACCTGGCAGACAAAGGGGGGCAATCAACCTGGCAAGATATTCGGCTCTACCTTTGCTACAAATTTGGCTCTTACCTGTACCTACAGAGGGGGCATCTCCTGGCTACAAGGGGCATCTACCTGAGGCTACAAGGAGGCATCTACTTGCTCCATGGGGTGCATCTACCTGTCTGTAAGGGGGCACTACCTGGTTATGGGGGCTACTACTTGTGCTATAAGGAGCCATCTACCTGGCTTTTACTTCCAAATCAAGGGCCGTTATGCAGTGAAGGTGGATTTGGGTTCGCTTTATGAAGGGGCCGTGGTACACTGAGCAAGATGGATAGGCGTGTCCATGGCAAATGGCGGGGCAGCTACCTGGCAAACAGAGGGGGCACTGACTACCGTGGAACCAAGAAGAGGGCAAAACCTGCTCAAGGGGGCACTACCTGGCTTTACAATGGGGGCACTGGGCTACCTGGCAACAGAGGGAGGCACTACCTGCTACAATGGGGGCACTACCTGGGCAACAGACTAGGGGGCACTACCCTGGCTACAATGGGTGGGCACACCTGGCAACAAGGTGTCAACTACCTATGGGCTACAATGGGGCACTACCGATGGCAACAATAGTGGCGCATCTACCTGTCTACAATGGGCGGCACTACCTGGCAACAGAGAGGGACACACCTGGCAACTAGAGGAGGGCACTACCTGTCAACAATGGGGGCACTGTACTGGCTACAGATAGGGGCACAAGCTGCAACAGAGAGGGAGACTCAGCTAAACCTGCTTATCGATGGCGGGGCACTACCTGGCTACGATCGGGGCAAGCGAAACTGGCAAACAGAGGGGCCACTAACCGTGGCAACAATGGGGGCACTGACGTCGTGTGGAGCTACAATGGGGGGGGCACTACCTTGGCCTCACAAACGGCCATCTACCTGGCAACCAAAAGGGGGCATCTACGTGCTAACATTGGGGGCATCTTACCTGGCTAACAAAGGGGGCATCTACCCAGCTGACAAAGGGGGGCATCTACCTGGCTACAAATTTGGCTCTACCTGACTACAGAGGGGGCATCTACCTGGCTACAAGGGGCATCTTCCTGGCTACAAGGGGGCATCTACTTGGCTCAACGGAGGCATCTACCCTGCCCTGTAAGGGCACTACCTGGTTACATGGGGTGGCACTAACTTGGCTTATCATAAGGGCATCTACTTGCTTTCTTCCAAAGCCACTCTAATGCAGTTAGATGTGAGTGGAGGTGTGGCTTTTTATATGAAGGGAACGAGGCACACCGGCAAAATATGGGCTTGACCATGCAATGGGCACAACCATGGCAAACAGATGGGGCACTACCTGCTAACAATGGGGGCACTACCTGGCAACAGGAGGGGGACCTACCTGTCTACAATGGGGGCACTGTCCTGCTACAAATGGGGGCAAACCTGGCCTAACACTGGTGGCGCACTACCATTGGCTACAATGGGGGGGGGCACTGACCTGGCTACAAAGGGGGCATCGTACCATGTCAACAATGGGGGCAATCTACTTGGCTAAAATGGGAGGCATCTACGCTGGCTGAACAGAAGGGTGCATCTATCTGCCTGGCTAACAAAGGGGGCATCTACCTAGCTAACAAAGGGGTGCATCTATCTGGCTACAAATTTGGCTCTAACCTGCGGCTACAGATGGGGCTCTCAACCGTGGCTACACAGGGGGCTCTACCAGGCTACAGAGGGGGCATCCTACCTGCTACAAGGGTGGCATCTACCTGGCCTACTAGGAGTGCATCTACTTGGCTACAGCAACAGTGGGCATCAACCTGCCAGTAAGGGGCAACTACCTGGTTATGGGGGGAGGATGGGGGGGGCTTACAACCTGGTCTGTAAGGAGGCATCTACCTGGGCCATTTCTACCAAAGCCGTTATGCAGTGAGGTGGAGTGGGTGTGGATTTTTTGAAGGAGGGCGTGGCACACCGGACGCGCGATGGCGTGTCCATGCAATGGGGGCCACTACCTGTCAACAGAGGGGGCATCAACCTGGCAAACAGAGGGGGCAACAACCTGGCGCTAAAATGGGGGCACTAACTACCGTAGGCAACAGAGGGGGCACTACCTGGCTACAATGAGGCAATTGCTGTACTGCTAACAATGTGGGCCCTAACTGGCAACAGAGGTCACTACCTGGCAACAGAGGGCGGCACAACCTGGCTACAGATGGGGCACATCAATGGCAACAAGAGCGGGCCACTACCTGGCTACAATGGGTGGCACTACCTGGCTACAAAGGGGCATCTACCTGGCAACAATGGGGGCATCTATGTGGCTAACAATGGGGGCATCTACCTGGCTACACTGGGGGCACTACCTGGCAAGAGTGGGCACTACCTGGCTAAATTGGGGGCACTACACTACTGTGCTACAATGGGGGGCACTACCTGGCAACAGAAGAGGGGCACTACTGGCGTCCAATGGGGGCACTACCTGGCAACAGAGGGGCACTCACTTGGCAAAGAGTGGGCACCTACCTGGCTACAAGGGGGGGGGCGGGCACTACCTGGCTACAAGGGGACATCTACCCTGGCAACAATGGGGGGCCTCTAGCATGGCTAACAAGTGGGGGCATATACCTGGCTAACAAAGGGGGCATCTAACCTTGGCTAACAAAGGGGGGCATCTACCGTTAGCTAGACAATGACGTGGGAGAGCAATCTACCTGGGCTACAAATTTGGAGCTTATGGTTCTACCTGGCAACAAATTTGGCTCTACTCTAGGCTACAGAGGTGGACATCTACCTGGCTACAAGGGGCAACTACCTGCTACAAGGTGGCATCTACTTTGGCTAAACGGGGCATCAACCTGCCTGTAAGGTGGCCACTACCGTGGTTATGGGGGCTTACAACGTGCTAAAAGGGCTCTACCTGCTTTGCTTCAAAGCCGTTATGCAGTTAGGTGGAGTGGGTGTGGCTTTTTGAAGGGGCATGGCACACCGGCAAGATGGGCGTGTCCATGCAATGGGGGCACTACCTGGCAACAGAGGGCACAACACCTGGCAACAGAGGGGGCACTAGCCTGGCAACAGAAGGGGGCACTACCTGGCTACAATGGGGCAAGCTACCTGGCTACAATGGGGGCACTACCTGGACAACAGAGGGGGCACTACCTCACTACAATGGGGGCACTACCCTGTGCTACAATGGGGGCCAACTACCTGGCTACAAAGGGCGAGGGGCAACTACTGCCTACAAAGGGGCATCACCTGTGCAAGCAATGGGGTGCAACTACGTGGGCTAACCAATGGGGGCACTCTATCCTGGCTAACAAAGGGGCATCTAACACTGGCTAACAACAGGGTCATCACGCATCCTACCTGCTACAACATTTGGTCTCTACCTAACTAACATATTTGGCTCCTACCTCTACAGAGGGGGGAGCTCTACCTGGCCACATAGGGGGCTCTATCTGGCTACAGAGGGGGCACAATACCCTGGCTACTAGGGGTCATCTACTTGGCTACACGTCGCCATCTACTTTGGCACACGGTGGCAATCTACCATGCTGTAAGGGCTACTACCTGTTATGATAGAGGGGCTACAACCTGTCAATAAAGATGCATCTACCCATGGCTTTCTTCCAAACTCCGTTATGCAGTTAGGAGGAGTGGGTGTGGGGCTTTTGAAGGGGCCGTGGAGGCACAGCGGCAAAGAGGGCGTGTCCATCGCAATATGGATGGGCCACACCTGGGCCACAAGGGGCACTACCTGGGTAACAATGGGGCACTACCTGCAACAGAGGGGGCACTAACCTTGGCAAACCAGAGGGGGCACTACCTTGGCTACAATGGGGGTTAACTACCCTGGCATACAACACAGGAGGGGGTATACACGTGCTTAAAATGGTGGGGGGCAACTACCAGGGCAACAATGGGGGCCATCTACCACGCAACAATGGGGAGCATCTCATGAGGCTACAACAATGGGGGCAGTCTACCTGGCTAACAAAGGGTGGGGCATCTACCTGCTAAACAAGGGGGAGCATCTACCTGGCAAACAAAGGGACAGTGCATCTACCTCACACACACACGATTTGTCTACCTGCTAAATCAGAGTGGCACTAACCTGGCTACAGAGGGGGCATCTACTTGGCTACAAGGGGGGCAATCTACCTGCCTGAATAGGGGCACTACCTGGTAATGAGGGGGGCTACAACCTTTCTATAAGGGTCATTCTAACACCCCTTGCTTTCTCCAAAGCCGTTATTGCAGTTAGGTGCGGAAGTGGGTGTGCTTTTTGAAGGGTACCGTGGCACACCGGCAAGATGGGCAGTGTCCATGCAATGGTGGGCACTACCTGGCAACAGAGGGGGCACAACCTGGCTACAAAGGGGGCACAACCAGGCAACAGAGGGGCACTACCTGGCTACAATTGGGCACTACCTGGCTACAATGATGGGGGACTACCTGGCTACAAAGGGGGCATCTGCCTGGCCACAATGGGGGCATCTCACCTGGCAACAATGGGGGCGCATCTACGCTGTCTAACAAAGGGGGGCAGTCTACCTGGCAACAATGATGGGCATCTCCTGGCAACAAAGGGTGGCATCTACCTGGCAAACAAGGGGGCATCTACTGGCTGACAAAGTGGCTCTAACCTGGCATACTAGAGGGGGCTCTACCTGGCGGTACGAGAGGGGGCAGTCTAGCCAGTCAACAAGGGGCAACTCGCTGCAACCTCATGGAGGCATCTACCTGGCTACAAAGGGCATCTACTTGGTCTACGTCGGGCATCTACCAGGAGGGGCCTGTAAAGGGCACTACCTGTTATGGGGGGGGGGGCACTACCTGGACTATAAAGGGCAGTCGAGCGCGATGGCTTTTTCTTCCAAAGCCGATATGCCGGTTAGATAGAGTGGGTTGTGGCTTTTTTGAAGGGGCGTGGCACACCGGCAAGATGGGCGTGTCCATGCAATGGGGGCACTACCTGGCAACAGAGGGGGCACTACCTGGCAACAGAGGGGGCACTACCTGGCTACGATGGGGGCACAAACCACACAACAGAGGGGCAACTACCTGCTACCAATGGGGGCACACACTACCTCACGGCTACAATGGGGGGCACTACCCTGCTACGAAAGGGGGCCTCTACGCTGGCGCGAACAAGATGGGGGCATCTCGCGTGGCTAACAATGGGGCATCTACCTGGCTAACAATGGGGGCATCTACACACTGGCTAACAAAGGGGGAGTCAATCTACCTGGCTACAAGGGGGGCATCTACCTGGCTAACAAATTTGGCTATCTACCTGGCTACAGATGGGGGTTCTACCTGGCTACAAGATGGGGGCACACACCCTGGCTACAAGAGGGGGTCATCTACCTGGCTACAAGGGGAATCTACCTGGCTACAAGGGGGCACTACTTGCTACACGGGGCCATCTACCGTGCCTGTAAATGGGCACATAACCTGGTTATGGGGGGCTACATACCTGGCTATATATGGGAACATCTACCTTGGCTTATCTTCCAAAGCCGTTCTGCAGTGTTAGGTATGAGTGGGTGCACTGGCTTTTTGAAGCGCGGAGAGCGGTGGCAGCACCGGCAATGGCGTGTCCCATGCAAATTGATGCACTACCTGGCAGACAGAGGGGGAGCACTTACCTGGGGCTACAATGTGGCACACCTGGACAAACAGGGGGGCACTACCCTGGCTAACAATTGGGGCAAGTCTACCGTGGCAACACAATGAGGGCTTCTACCTGGCTACAATGGGGCAATCACCGTGCACCCCCCCTTTATCAATGGGGGGAACATCTATCCTGGCTAACTACAGGGGGCATCTACCTGGCTAACAAGAGGGGGCAACTACCTGGCTAACAAAGGGGGCAAACTACTGGGCTAGCAAATTTGGGCTCTACCTGGCTCGAGGGGCAGCTACCTGGCAAACCGAGGGGAGGGGGGGCACTACCTGTGCTACAAGGGGGCACTCCTGGCTACAATGGGGTGCATCTACCTGGCACACCATGGGGGCAATCTATCGTGGCTAACAATGGGGGCACATCTACCACAGGCCAACAAAGGGGCATCTAATACCTGCTAACAAAGGGGGCATCTACACTGGCTAAACAAAAGGGGGGCATCTACCTGTGGCTACAAAATTGGCTCTATCTGGCTACAGAGAGAGACGCTCATAACACTGGCTCACAGAGGGGGCATCTACACCTGGTGCTAGCAAGGAGTGCATCTACCAGGCTATACAGGGGAGAATCTACCTTGGCTACAACACCACAGCATCTACCTGCCTGAAAGAGGGCACTTCTAACCTGGTTATGGGGGGCAACTACGCCTGGTCATCTAAGGGCATCCTACCTGGCTTCGTTCCAAAGCCGTTATGCAGTAGGTGGCGTGGGTGTGGCTTTTTGAAGGGCGTGGCACACCGTCAAGATGGGTGTGTCCATGCACTGGGGGGCACTACCTGAGCGAAGAGGGCACTACCTGGCTACACATGCGGGTGCACTACCTGGCCAACAGAGGGGACTATCTAGGCTCACACATGGGGGCACTACCTGGCTACAATGGGGGGCACTACGCTAGCAACAATGGGGGGGGGAGCGCGCTACTCTTTGCTACAAGGGGGCATCTACCTGGCAACATGTGGGGTAGCATCTAGTGGCTAACAAGGGTATGCATCCACCTGCTACAACAAAGGCGGCCATCTACCATGGCTAAACAATGGGGGCATCTACCTGGCTTAACAAAGGGGGGGCAATCTACCTGGCTACAAATTTGGCTCTACCTGGCACACAGAAGGGGCTCTACCTGGCACTGAGGGGGCATCTACGAGGCTACAAGGAGGGCATCTACCTGGCTACAAAGGGGCATCTACTTGGTTACACGGGGGCACACCTATCCAAGCACTTAGGGCACTCACCTGGTTATTAGGGAGCACTACCTGGCCAGATAAGGGCATCTCACACACTTTCTTCCAAAGCCTTATGCAGTTAAGGAGTTGAGTGGGTGGTGGCTTTTTATGAGGAAAGGGACGTGGCACACCGGGCAAGATGGGCGAGTCCAAGCTCTGGGCTGGCACTACCTGGCAACAGAAGGGTGTGGGCAATGCCTGGCTACAAATGGGGGCACTACCTGGCTACAATCGGGGGGGGCATACCTGCTGCTACAAAGGGGCATCTACCAGCAACCATAGGGGTCATCTACGAGGCTAAACATGGGCATCTAACCTGGCTAACAAGAGGGGCATCTACACTGGCTAACACAGGTGGGGACATCGTCCTGGCTACAGATTTACGGCTCTAACTGGCTACAAAAAGTGGGCTCTTCCTGTGGCTACACAGGGCAACTACTGGCTACAAGTGGCATCTACCTGCTACAAGGTGGGTCAACAACTTGGCTACACGGGGCGATCTACCTCCTTTAAGGGGCAAGTCCCCTGGTTATGGGGGGCCTCTGACCTGGCTATAAGGGCATCTACCTGCTTTCTTCCAAAGCCGTTATGCATTCATGTAGGTGGAGTGGTGTGGGCTTTTTGAAGGGGCTTGGTACACCGACAAGAAGGGCGTGTCATGCAAATTTTTTGCCGCATCGCGCTCAGCGCGCCGCCCTCTACAATCTCCTGCTTTTTCAATTTCAAAAGTTGGCAACTATGAATAAAAGAGACACCCTGAGTGGGCTGTTCCCAGTTATCTGTATACTTTCTGTCTTCTTCCAATTGGGATGTCACCTCTATGGTCACTGGTTGGCTGCAATGGTCATGTGACACTTTGGTGACAATGAGGGCAGAAGTAGAAGACATTGCCGACTGACAGAAAGCAGCCAGTGAGACACCTAGGGCCAAAGGAGCAGGACTGTGGCTACTGTAACATGTGAGTGAGTAACACCACAGTAGCTCAGAGGCTTGGGAAACACTAAGTGAGGCCTATATAATGATAGGGCCCAACGCCAAGATTGAGTCATAAAAGAGTTGGGATTTATGCAACTGTAAGCAATTTTTTTGTCGGGGGGATGGGTCTGTTTCTATGAAGTTTGGGGGAATTCCTTCGACTGGTATTAAAGCCTAGAAGGTAGGAAATTATGCTGCAACATCGTACCCCTGGCTCACGGTCCAAAGAATGAGACTGAGTGAGACTCCAGGACCACCAACCACAACTGTTATTCTGACTGTGCCTCCCAGAAGAAACAACCAACCAAGCTTGCTGAACTTGTGTGTGTATATATATATATATATATATATATATATATTATATATTATATATATAATATATATATATCGTGACTTCCTTTTGTCTGGATGCCCTCCTGGACAGTCCTGGTGGGTATTTTAGCTCAGGATCGCCGCTTGGGTTAAACAGATGGCACTCCAACATAAGGCACTCTGACTGCAGGCTTCTGTTAAACTGGCCTCAACCAGTTTTATTGAGGCACAGAAATATAAAAACCAAAAATATAAACAACATCCTCTAACTATACAGATAGCGTCCCTCACTACCGTGGTCTGGACCTGGTATCCAGCCCCACAAATGTCCACTTTGACCAGTTGCTGCTGGTTCAGGATTCCTCAAGCCTGGGGGTAAGAAGAGCCTTCCTCTCTACCTCCACTGTCGCTCCAACTGCAGGTAGCAGACCACACCCCTAGATTACCTGGAGAGACAGGCTTGTTATAGGCCTGGTAAAACCTTGACCTGGAACGTGGGAACAGCCACCCACCCAACTGCAGCTGTTCCGGGAAATTTCAGCCCATAATGGCTGGGCATCAGCCGTACTAGGTACAAGTGTCAGCAACCTAGTGTTGCTGACAGACAACCACTGGCTTCCCACACTGAGACCAGGCCCTCGGCGGCACGTTTCTGCCAGGTCTCTTGACGTATGCCACCATGGCACTGCCGAAGGTCGCTCTGACACATATATATATATATATATATATTATATATATATATATATATATATATATATACACTCACCGGCCACTTTATTAGGTACACCATGCTAGTAACGGGTTGGACCCCCTTTTGCCTTCAGAACTGCCTCAATTCTTCGTGGCATAGATTCAACAAGGTGCTGGAAGCATTCCTCATGTTCAAGAAACCAGTCGGAGATGATTCCAGCTTTATGATATGGCGCATTATTCTGCTGAAAGTAGCCATCAGATGTTGGGTACATTGTGGTCATAAAGGGATGGACATTGTCAGCAACAGTACTCAGGTAGGCTGTGGCATTGCAACGATGCTCAATTGGTACCAAGGGGCCCAAAGGGTGCCAAGAAAATATTCCCCACACCATGACACCACCACCACCAGCCTGAACCGTTGATACAAGGCAGGATGGATCCATGCTTTCATGTTGTTGATGCCAAATTCTGACCCTACCATCCGAATGTCGCAGCAGAAATCGAGACTCATCAGACCAGGCAACGTTTTTCCAATCTTCTACTGTCCTATTTCGATGAGCTTGGGAAAAATTGGAGCCTCAGTTTCCTGTTCTTAGCTGAAAAAGTGGACCCGGTGTGGTCTTCTGCTGCTGTACCCCATCGGGCTCAAAGTTCGCCGTACTGTGCGTTCGAGATGCTCTTCTGCCTACCTTGGTTGTAAGGGGTGGCTATTTGAGTCACTGTTGCCTTTCTATCAGTCGAACCAGTCTGCCCATTCTCCTTTTGACCTCTGGCATCAACAAGGCTTTTCCGCCCACAGGACTGCCGCTCACTGGATGTTTTTTCTTTTTCGGCCCCATTCTCTTTTAAAACCCTAGAGATGGTTGTGCGTGAAAATCCCAGGAGTTCAGCCGTTTCTGAAATACTCAGACCAGCCCTTCTGGCACCCAACAACCATGCCACGTTCAAAGGCACTCAAATTTCACCTTTCTGCCCATACTGATGCTCGGTTTGAACTGGGAGGGGGATTGTCTTGACCATGTCTACATGCCTAAATGCACTGAGTTGCCGCCAATGTGATTGGCTGATTAGAAATTAAGTGTTAACGAGCAGTTGGACAGGTTTTACCTATAAAGTGGCCGGTGAGTGTGTGTATATATATATTATATATATATATATTTTATATATATATATATTATTATATATAATTTATTTATATATATAGCTTGTAACCACCAACACGGAAGATCTTAGTACAGGGTTCTTTATTTTTCAAATCACCACTAGGTCCCTTTTATC
Organism: Phyllomedusa bahiana; assembly: GCA_025379985.1. Taxonomy (NCBI): domain Eukaryota; kingdom Metazoa; phylum Chordata; class Amphibia; order Anura; family Hylidae; genus Phyllomedusa; species Phyllomedusa bahiana. The sequence continues at coordinate 34,589 of JAODAL010025589.1, read as the reverse complement.
TTCACCAACATCCCAAAAGAGTACCTTTTGTATATAAAGTATTACCTAAAAGACTGTCACACACATTTGACCCCTCTTACAGAAACCAATCAATCAGCTTTTGTTTTTTAAATTGCACTGTAAAGATGAATTTTGATTGGTTGTTGTGGGAAAAAAGTTCACTTCTCCTGGTAGACATTTTTGATCAGAGAAGCCCAGGGTATAGTGATCCACATCAGCCCTGGTCTTTACTTATGCTGCTATTTCCATAGGAAGGCAGGAAACCAATGAACCTAAGTATTTGGCTTTGGAGTGAGGAAGAAACCAATAACCCAAATTAGAAGACCTTGGAAGTGCTGGTTCCCACTTTTACCCACCTGCCACTGAGATCAGCTGCACTGGTGGGACAGGATAGCTTCAAGAAGATGACGCAGAAAGGGCTCCATCCAGAACCATGGTGAGGCTTGCTGCAACTAATAGATGTTTAGGTCCACATGTATGAAATTTGGTGTTTAAATGTATTAAAATAGCATAGAATGCTTCTGATTTATGAACCCGCTCTACAGCGGGTCATAAATCAGGCGCATTCCAGTGCTTGTATGACATTTCTGACTCAGGTATACCACTTTCAAAGTGGTATACCTGTTCCAGCTGTAATGCGTCTAGAATAGCCATAGCAAAGCTATAAATCTATAGCTTCGTACGGTTCTAGTGTGCCCTGCCTCCAGCACGCCCCCGAAATCAGGCGTATAACAATGTGCCGCAGGCGCTCTGCAAAGCGCCCAATAAAGGCGTTCGGGAGGTATTTCAGTGAAGCGAACGGGGCTGCACCTGATATCGGGCTGAAAATACGCTAATAGTGCTCAAAGTGGTTGTCACTTCCCTTCCTCCACACAGCTGTGAGTATGTTTAAAAAGTATACATGTTCACACTCCACAGGAGCAGAGAGTAGTCACAAAGTCACAGCAGTATTTGTTGCTCGGCAACAGATTAGCCACAGATTAGCATTGCCAAACAGACAGCATAAATGAGTTATTAATTTAGAGGGGCTGAAGGACTCTGCTGGGGCCCTGCCTAAGGCCTTGCTCTTGAGCAGAGTCCTCCCTGTAGCTCACAGGATATTACAGCACATTATATCCTCTCAGTATTCGGATCAATGCATCATGTTTTATGGAAGAAAACTCTCTGCGGATATCTGGGAGCAGTGGGAAGCAGTGCCAGCACTTTATCGCCATGGCAACCAAGAGATGCTTCAAAGACCAGAAACTATGTCAGATTTCACCTCCGTCAGCTGCTCTGACTGCCGGCGTCTGCTTTCTGAACCCTCCATTTTCTTTTCATAATTATATCTCTTGCTAGATAATCAGTATGGCTGATGGCCATGGACTCTCCCATATACCAAAGTGTTCTAGAGTCAAATGCGAGGACATCTACCCAACAGCTAACGCTTTGGCCAAAACTGGTCAGGCAACAGGAGAATGATCCTAAGCACATCAGCAAATCTACAGCAGGATGGCCAAAACAGAAAAGAATCCAATACAATCACAGTCCAGACCTCAACCTAATTGAGGTGCTGTGGTGCGACCTTAAAGGGGTTGTCCAGTTTATCTATAAAATAGACAATAAGGGCCATATGTATGAAAACTGTCTAGGTCTAAAATTCCCGCAACCAATCTTTGCACCCCTTTCATTTCATATAGTGCTCTGGAAGAATGAAAGGGGCACTCTGATTGGTTTCTATGGGCAACAAAGTGAATTTTAGACCTAGCCAGTTTTCCTACATGTGGCCCTAAGTTACTGGTGCCCAATAAGATAAAATAGACACCCCCCGATTCATTAATCCATCTGCTCCAGAGCGGGCTCTTCCCTGTTTTCTGTCTTCTGATTGGGATGTCGCCGCTACAATCGCTGATTGGCTGCAGCGATCCGCGACTGTAGCGGGGGCATCCCATTCGGAAGAAGACAGAAAATAAGCAGAAAACCGGAAAGAGTCAGTTCTAAACTGAAGGTGTGAAGGAAGGGGAGTGTAGGTATTTTTCATTATATCGGACAGAAGTAGCTTATTATTTAATTTTGAGACAAACTGGAAAAATGGACACTGCTGCTAGAGCAGAGAGAGGTGGTGGGTAACCTAGGGAAGCTTGTGTACAAAAGCAGGAGATCTACTCTAGCTCTGAAAGGAAGCAAAATCCGAACAGCAATAATTTGATTATAGTCTTTATTTTCCTTTGTCTACATGTTTAAAGCCAATCAATGAAATAGGAATACTGCTAGAAGTGCTTTTAGAAGCTATTGATTTATGGACTGTACTGTTTTTTTCACAGGTATCCTTGTTTCTGTTAAATGGACACCTCAGTAGGAAAGGGGTATATGTGTAAAAAAAAATATTCCTGGAAAACATTTTGTTTAGAATTTTTGGCAGTAGTTTTTTTTATTTCAGGAGTTAATTAAAAATGACATGTAAAATCTTGCCCTTGTCTAGCTGTAATAATAAAAGATAAAACTCCTGAATGGCAGTACAGACTAATCTCAGTTGATCGCAGTTGATGCTGCAAGTGCTTATCTGCTTGTAGGTTTACTACAAAAAATGTAATGACATGATGAATGTTCTATTGTTCTCTGGACAGGCCTAGCTAAATACTGGACTAGAGCGGGAGGCAATGACAAGGACAATACATGAAAGGATAAGGGAGTGTTCACACGGTGTATAGCGGCATATACCTGTGTGTATCGTTGTACCCCTGCTTTTGAAAGGACACACTGGCCAGCACGTACTTCCAACAGTGCTCCGTCATGCCTTGCAGTTTCTACCACTTTCCCCAGCGTGTAAGCTCCCGAAAGAAGTGATATGTCACTTTTTTTTACAGCGCCAGTAAGCGCCAGGGAATACATCCGGCTTTCATAGTACTCAATAAGTGCTATGATTTTACCATGTTTTCGGGCCGTACTTTGGACACATTGCAGTGCAATTATAAGCCAAATTATGCCCCTCAAATGCACCCTTTGAACAAACCCTAAGGCTATGTTCACACGGCTTATTTGTGGGGCGTAATTACGCCCCGCATTTACGCCGTGTGGATGGGGGCGGGACGGGAGCGGGGAGACTATCATTACCAGCGGCGCGTATACGCCGCTCGTAAATGACATGTCACTTATCTCCCCCCGCGGCGTATTTGCCGAGCGAGGAGAGGAGACGTAATCCATAGTTCTCTATGAGAACTGTGGATTACCGTAATGACTGGGACGGTACGGACTGAATTACGTCCCATTTAAAGCCGTGTGAACATAGCCTAAGAGGTTAATCTTTTTCTGTACTGGGGGACTTCTAGCTTTCCTCAGACTTACCAGGTCCTGCTAATAACACTTACATCTCTCAGACTCATAGTCAGCCTGGAAGAGAAGCATCAAGCAATCCTCACCGCCGTGCTATCAGAGCTTACAGCAGGGAAGTCTGAGAGACAAACCAGAAAGTAATGTACATAGGGGAACTTTAAAAACAATTATGGAAAAAAAACAAGTACCCAATTAAAGTACCCAATTAAAAGAAATCCATATAAAATCCATATTATTGTCAATGTGTAAAAAAAAGAATTCTTGATGGTAGTGTCCTGTCAAATAAATAATAACCCGGTGGAGTCCGTTGTCTGTTGCATTTACCTAATTTTAAAGGGGCTTTACAATGAACGAACATCTACTGCACAGGTCGCTCCCTGAAAGCCGACTATGCATGAGACTGAGAAGGGTGGTGCTTGCAGCCAGGGCCGCCATCAGAAATTTTGGGGCCCCATACAGCTGGAGCGTCCCTCCCTCTACCCCGGCCGACCCAACCCCCTGCTCCTCCCCCTCCCCGGTCGTCCCGACAGAGCCCCACCCATTCCCCATCCCACAACCATCACCACCCCAGAAAAATAAAAAATTGTTTTTGGGGTCACAAGAAAAAAAAATGCAATTGTGCCATTGTTTTTGGATTTAGTTCTCGCTGGGTTATACAAGGTCCAGCAAATACCTCCACATGTCACCATTATAATGTTACTGGCAAAGCCAGTATACCCAGACCAATATTGCCAAGCAACAATATATAAATTCTAAATAATACCGCCACCTATCACTACCATATACTGACTAGTCCCACCATAATGTTATTGACTAAACCAGTATACCAAGACCAATATCACAAAACAACAATATACAAGCACCTAATAATATCGGCACATCATCACCACATATCTCCAACATAACAATACTGAATAATACCGCCATACTGTTAGTGATTATAAACCATCACACCAAAACCAATATTTCCTCCATACAGTGACCCTGTAGTGGTAGATACCAGGTACACATGTGCTTTGCAAATAGTTTACTTACATTTAGGGCCTCACAGGTGACATCTTGTCTGAAGAGTCGTTCACTTTCCCTCTTCTTCTCTGTTCGGTTCAGACCTCCATGATTACTTCCATCCACCACTCATCCCTGTAGAATTTACAACACAAACACCTGAGACTCCTCACTTTTTTTTTTATCATTTTCCCAACTGAGTGCCCCCTCCCCTCATGTACAATCGCCCCATTTATAATGGCCCAAATGGTAAGAATTACCCCCTGGTAATTATGGGGCTCCCCCAGTCGGCATGTAGGTACAACGGGGCCCTCGGGCGGTAGCTAGGTAGCTTGGCATCCACCGGGCAGTAGCTAGGTAGCTTGGTGAGACGTAGGCAGCTTCGGGCCCCCGGGCGGTAGCTTAGGGTTCCCATGTAGGTACAATGGGGGCTCCCTGTAGCTTAGGTCACCCCTGTAGGTAGAATAGAGCCCTTTGTAGATTAGGGCCCCCTTGTAGGCAGAATAGTCCCCCCCCCCATATAGATTAGGGCCCCCTTGTTGGCAGAATAGTCCCCCCCCTAGTAGAGCCCTTGTGGCAGATAGGCACCTTAGATAGGCCCCCTTGTTGGCAGAATAGTCCCCCCCCCCCGTAGATTAGGGCCCCCTTGTAGGCAGAATAGTTCCCTCCCTGTAGATTAGGGCCCCCTTGTAGGCAGAATAGTTCCCTCCCTGTAGATTAGGGCCCCCTTGTAGGCAGAATAGTTCCCTCCCTGTAGATTAGGGCCCCCCTGTAGGCAGAATAGTCCCCCCCTGTATGAAAATACTTCCCCCTCCAGTTATTAGGGCCCCTGTAGACACATAGTCCCCCCCCAGTCTTTGGGGCCCCCTGTAGGCAAATAGTCCCCCCCCAGCCTTTAGGGCCCCCATGTAGGCATACTTCACCCCAGTCATTAGGGCCCCCTGTAGGCAAATAGTCCCCCCCCAGTCATTAGGGCCCACTGTAGGCATAGTTCTCCCCAAGTCATTAGGGCCCCTGTAGGCAGAGTTCCCCCCCCCAGTCATTAGGGCCCCCTGTAGGCATAGTTCCCCCCCAGTCATTAGGGCCCCCTGTAGGCATGGTCCCCTCCCCCCGGTCCGTCTTTAGGGCGCCCTGTAGCTAACTACTTACCTGGCCGCGCTCCTCCGGCGTCTCCGTCTCCTCCGGCCCCAACCCTGCTGCTTTAGGCTTGGGGCCCAGAACAGGAAGCCTGGCGCTATGATGTCACTTTCGCCACGCTGCCTGCAGAGCTATGTACGGCAGGGGTAGGGAGCGTACAGCTCTCCACTGCCCCGGCGTTCATCTTAATTGTATGCGGGTCACACGCAAACCCCCCCTGGCTTCACAGACTGGCTGGGCCCGGTAGAGCAGTGCCGGTTGTACTGCCCTATCGGCAGCCCTGCTTGCAGCCGTCCTCCCCATTCACTTCTATGGGAGTTCATAATATAGTTGAGAAAACTCACTCAGAACTCCCATAGAAGTATGGGGAGGATGGGGAGGAGGGCTCCTCATTCTCATGCAAGGTCAGCTGCAGCAGATATTCATTTGTGGTAAGTCCCCTTTAAGACCTTCTATGGACCAAATATTTTTAATTATGTCCCGATATATATAACCATAGAATTCAACGAGGGTGTACTTTTTTTCTCATGACTGTACAAGGCAGTCCTTGACTTACATCATTCCGACTTACATCTTTTCCTTAGTTACAGAGACTTATGGGGCATGCTGGCACTTGTAGTTCTATGTTCTACAGCAGGTAGTAGCTGTGGAACGACAAGTTCCAGCATGCCACAGCAGCACTTGAGGTGAAATCTTCTTAACAGTGGCACAGACAGCAAAACAAATGTGAAAACCCTTTCCTGCACTTACATTTAATAAATATACCTGTTCCGACTTACATACAAATTCAACTTAAGAACAAACCTACAGTCCCTATTCTGTTTGTAACCCGGGGACTGCCTGTACATGCAAATAGTCTAAAAGTTTTTTGTGACTTTTCAGGTTCCAGGCGAGTGGAGCACTCGGTACAAGCATACAAAATGGCGTCTGAGATTGCTGGTTGCTATGGACGATGTATGTTCCGGTCTGCAGCTCCCTGTGATGGGTTTTTCCACAGCCATGATATCACACAGATCCCGTTACATCTCTTCGCCCCCTCCTCACTGTTTTATGAACACTCACTGACAATATGTTTCCTGGAAATATTGACAGAGCAGAAATTATGCACTTTCCAGCCAAGCAATTGCAAAGAGGATCATTACGCGGCGTGAGCAGCTCTGCCAACATGGTTGCGACATCATTTCAGTATAAACAGCCATGTGATTATTCTGAGGGGAGTCTGCCATCAGCAACAAAGACACACAACACAGCAATGAAGGCGGGGGCGGCCGTGGTACCAGGGTAAACAACATGTGCAGAAATGGAGCCCATCAACCTGTAAGCCAGCATGTCACACAAGTTCAGCCAGCAAAATGGCTGCCAAAGTGCTGCAGTGATGGGCGCAGGGTGAGCAGCTTTCACCCTGATTTACTGGAATTTTCAGATGTCACACACATGATAGGCTTCGATACAAGAGCACTGAAAAGAGTATCACATATGATAGGCTTAGATACAGGAGCTCTGTAAAGAGTATCACACATGATAGGCTTAGATATAGAAGCTCTGAAAAGAGTATCACATAATAGGCTTAGGTACAGGAGCTCTGAAATGAGTGTCACACATGTTAGGCTTAGATACAAGAACTATGAAAAGAGTATCACACATTATAGGCTTAGATACAGGAGCTCTGCAATGAGTATCACACATGATAGGCTTATGAAAATAGAAAAAGAAGGGAGATGGCACTCTTCTGTGAAAGTACGTCTGATAAGTTAAAATTCTAATAAAATAATGATGATGGTGTTGTGCAACTAATATAGAGGCACAACACTCATAAAGACTTGGTAGGCTTTTAAACAAAGCCCCGGGGACAGCAGCCGCGTGGTCCGAATCTCTAATGCCGGGCGGGCATCAGGAAACAACAGGAGACAACGGAAAAAGACAGGACCGGGGCGCTCGTCTCGTGGAATAAATCCTCGTGCGGGATCAGCATAGGATAAAATATTAACTTTATTCCTTAAAAAGCATTAAGAAAGTGGCCTTAACACTTATCGTAACTGGCATAACGCGTTTCGTGCTAAACAGCGCTTCATCAGATGCTCAAATGTTACATCTAACATTTGAGCATCTGATGAGGTGCTGTCAACCACGAAACGCGTGGCTTTTCACCACGATGAGCAGAGAAAAGCCCTCCCCCTTCCCCTTCCAAAAACCAGACGGAAGAATGTGCATGTAGAATGTTTTTTGGGCGGTCGGTGGTTTAAAAAACCGCTGAGTGGAAAACCCGTGCAGTGGGGATTGCTGCACGGGTTTTCCATAGAAGTCCGTTGTGTTCGTTTGCGAAAACCGCAAACCATCTGAAAAACTGGCTGTAAACCCTTGCTGTGGGGACATGCCCTAAGCCCTCACGGGTAGGGCCCTCTCTCCCTCTGGTCCATTTATTAGTTATTGTCACCTTTGTACTTGTTTGACCTATGTTATGTATGTAACCTCCCTCAAATGTACAGCGCTCTGGAACTAAGCATGCCCTAAAAATAAATAATAATAATAGGCTTAGATACAGGAGCTGTGAAAAGAGTATCACACATAGTAGGCTTAGATACAGGGGCTCTTAAAACAGTATCACACGTTGCAGGCTTAAATACAGGAGACCTGAAAACAGTATCACACATGATAGGCTTAGATACAGGAGCTCTGAAACAGTATCACACATGACTTAGATACAGGAGCTCTGAAAAACTATCACGATAATTTTAACTGTACAATAGCCCAAAGGCACATATCTGTCTCCTATACATTAGTACTTGATGGTGCATATACACCTGAAAAGAATTGGCACGTCATTTTTATTCAGACACTGGCTAAATTACATTACAGTATCACACATGATAGGCTTAGATACAGGAGCTCAAGAGACAGTATCACACATAATAGGCTTAGATACAGTTGCTCAGTGCAAAGTATCACAAAATAGACTTAGATACAGTGGATCAGCAGAAACTATTATGACAGGCTTAAAGGGGTTTTCTTGGCAGGCTGTTTTTCACTACAGCAGTGATTAGCATATATTAACTATTAACTCTGACAGTGCAGGAGATTTTTGTCTCTAACAGGGTGACAGATAAAGCCATCAGGGCAGTCTTAACAGCATTATGGGCCCCTGAGCAGAACTGTGCACTGAGCCCCCTAAAAAACAAGCTACTCACAGTAACAAATATATACATTAAGTTATAACCTACTACACCGCCATATAGAGACCACAGAGTGATCAGACACCATCTCAGATAACCAACAACACAGCCATATAGAGACCACAGAGTGGTCAGACACCAGCTCAGGAATAACCTACAACACCGCCATATAGAGACCACATAGAGATCAGACACAAGATCAGGTATAACCTACAACACCACCATATAGAGACCACCTAGAGGTCAGACACCAGCTCAGCCATAACCTACAACACCACCATATAGAGACCACCTAGAGGTCAGACACCAGCTCAGGAATAACCTACAACACCGCCATATAGAGACCAAATAGAGGTCAGACACCAGCTCAGGTATACCCTACAACACAGACAGATAGAGACCACATAGTGGTCAGACACCAGCTCAGGTATAACCTACAACACCACCATATAGAGACCACATAGAGTTCAGACACCAGCACAGGTATAACCTACAACACCACTATAGAGAGACCATAGGGCGGTCAGACACCAGCTCAGGTATAACCTACAACACCACCATATAGAGACCACATAGAGGTCAGACACCAGCACAGGTATAACCTACAACACCACCATATAGAGACCACATAGAGGTCAGACACCAGCTCAGGTATAACCTACAACACCGCCATATAGAAAGCACATAGAGGTCGACACCAGCTCAAGTATAACCTACAACACCACTATATAGAGACCATAGGGCGGTCAGACACCAGCTAAGTTATAACCTACAACACCGCCATATAGAGACCACATAGAGGTCAGACACCAACTCAGGTCACCACTACATGACAGTGACTACAGCACTGATCCAATATAGAAGCAAAATAACCGCTCACATCAGGGACTCACAGGAGACGTCCTATCTGATCAGTCATTCTCTGAATTTTTCTTTTTCCCTTTTCTTCTCCATCCGGCCCAGACCGTCATGACGACTTCTACTGGGCACAACTCGTCCCTGCAGAATTTACCACACAAACATCTTAGACTTCTCACTTTTCCAGCACTTCCCTACCAATTCCTACCTCTGGTATGGGCACCCCCCATTAAGTAGGTAGTAATGTTGCTCACCATTAAGTAGGTAGGTATCTAGGCCCCAGTACATAGGTATACAGGCCCACTGTAGGTAGATATGCTGTCCTCTGCAGGTAGGTTTACAGACCCCTGTAGGGAGATATACAACCTCCTGTAGGTAGTTACACAGTTTCCTGTAGATAGGCTCCTGTAAGTAGAAGTAGATACACTACCCCTTATAGGTAGATATATAGCCCTCTGTAGGTAAGGGCATGTTCACACAACGGATTTGGCCGTGGTTATGGCCGTCGGTTCCGAAGCGGTTTCCGCGGCCAAAACCGCGGCCAAATCGCGCCTAGTTTATTAACATGGTTTTCTATGGGAAACCGCATTAATATTCACACGCCACGGGTTTGGCCGCGGCTTCGGGGCCGCGGCCAAACACGCGCGTGTGGAGAACTCTCCTGTCAATTCTTGACAGGGAGTGCTCTGCGCGGCGGCCGCACGGTGCTGCCGCGGGTGGCCCCAAACCATGCCCCCACCTGCGCCGAGACCACGGCCAGCACCCGCGCCGCAAACCCGCGTCAGGAGACGCGAGTTTGTGGCGAGGTTCGACAAGGTTTTGGCTGCGGGAAAACCCGCGGCCAAAACCGCCGTGTGAACATGCCCTGAAGATAGATATACTGCTCCCTGTAGATAGGCCCCTGTAGGTAAAATGCCCTTGAAGATAGGCCCCTGTAGGTTATAGTCCCTCTGTATGTTATAGCCCCATGTAGTTGATAGGCCCCCCTGTAGGTAATATCCCCCTCATAGATTATATACCCCCCTGTAGGGTATAGGGCCCCGGGAGGGAATATCCCTCCCTGTAGATTGTATAGACCACTGTAGGGGATATCCCCACCCTGTAGATTATATAGCCTCCTGTAGGTAATAATCCCTTCCTGTATATTATATAGGCCCCCTGTAGGTAATAATCCCCCTGTGTATTATATAGGCCCCCTGTAGGTAATAATCCGCCCTGTACATTATATAGGCCCCCTGTAGGTAATATCCCCCTCGTAGATTATATAGCCCCCCGTAGATTATAGACTTCCTGTAGGTAATATCCCTCCCTGTAGATTCTATAGCCCCCTGTAGGTAATATCCCCGCCCTGTAGATTATATAGGCCATATATAGTAACAAAGAAAAGTCAGCTCACCCACCGATATCAGTAACACCTGCCAGGTTCGCAAGTATCCCGTCCAGAGTATGGACGTATAGTTCAATAGCGAATCCAATAGAAGGCTTATACAGCGATTCCCATCAGGAGTCAAAAATAGGTTAAAACTTAATGAAGTTTATTATTTCTCCATAAAAATAATAGTACGGGTTTCCATAGTGAGTTGGTTTCAAAGTATGAAGGCTAACGCGTTTCGAGTGGTATGCGCTCTTAATCATAGCATATCTATACATTACATTATGCTTCCATATATACCTAGTACATAGATTAAAAGATCCTGCTCACCTGTTGATTGAGCTCAGTGGTCCGAGACAACGATCCTCCGGCTTCCGGAACTCCGGGTGCCAGGGCGAAAGTGACAACACAACATGCGCAGAAGGCCGGAGAGAGCACGTCTCAGATACTGGCAAAACCCGTATCCCGCGAGCACTATAACAACCAAACATATCGGAGCAGATTATAATTAAAAAGAAAGAGAACATAAAGTATCTCTTTACACAATGTCAAAACTGATCTGAAATGGTTGTACCATATCGTAATACAAATAAACAAATAAACAATATAATAGAGCACATACAGTTCTAACCAATTTGGTACATGAGAATGAGTGGAGGAAAATACTGTTTAATAATGGAACATTAATTCCCTTTTTAAATTAAGCCCTTGTGGTACGGAGGTGTTCAATGTGAATATCCATGCCACACCTGTAGCTTTGTTCATGTAAGAAAAACCTTTTCTAACAAACAAAACACTATAAACTATGACATCAAACATTACATGAACTGTAACTCAAATAATGTGGTTTATTTAGCAGAGTGTACACTATGTAATCTTCAATACGTGGGTAGTATGTTAAGAAAATTAAAAGAACGCTTCTTGGAACATCTTAATGACATAACTAGAGATGGGCGAATTTCCCGAAATTCGGTAAGTTCACTTCGCCGAATTTCTTGGCAAAAAATAACTTCGTTCCGAATTACTTCGGGACGAATCATGTTAAAAAGCAGCTATTTCCAGGCTGCACAGAGCCTGCAGGGTGCTGTAGAACGTTGTGCCCTGTTAAAATATGCAGAGGGACTTGGTTTGGTCTTTACAATTTGTGTTTTAGTATGACAGCAGGTGACTGCCCCCGCTTTAAATCGCTTCACTATAAAATTCCCGGGGCCCTTTAAGGGGCAAAACGGACCAAAAAAACTGAAGGGGGGGAATGTAGCCCTGAAAAGTCATGGCAGCGACAGCTGAAAAAAACAAAGCTGAGAGCTGGGTGGCAACATCATGACAGATTTTTGGAGGTGACGGCGGCAGCCACAGCACATGAGGTCAAGAGTGGCACAATGACATTTGGAGTGGCAAAAACAGGAGAAAGGCCAAAGGGGGACAATGACACAGAAATGGAGGTCCGGCAGCAGCAGCATGAGGTCAAAGGGGGCAAAATGACATTCTGGAGGTGGCAAAAAAGGAGAAGGCCACAGATGGCACAATGACACAGTGTGTAGTCACGGAAATCAGTACAGCAGCAGCATGAGGTCGCAGGGCAAAGACAAGTGTGTGGGTCACGGCACAGCCACAGCACAGCAGAGGTCAAGTGGCACAATGACATGTGTAGGTCACGGATCACCCAGCAGCAGCATGGGGCGACAGTAGCAAAACACATTCTGGGCGGGCAAAAACGGAGTGGGCCCACAGAGGGGGGACAATACCGTGTGTAGGTCACGGCGCAGCAGCATGAGGTCAGGCAGGGGACATGACATTTGGAGGGGAAAAAACGGATAGGCCACAAGGGGACAATGACACGGGGAGGAACGGCACCCAGCCACAGCACTTTTGAGGTCAACATGGCAAAAATGACTTCGGGAGGTGGAAAAAAAAAAGGGAATAGGCCACAGAGGGGGACAATGAAAACATGTGGGGTCCGGGCATCACCCACAGCACAGCTGAGGTCAGACGGGGCAAATGACAGTGTGTAGGTCACGGCACAGCCACAGCAGCGCATGGGGTCAGACAGTGGCACAATGACACAGTGGTAGGCCCGGGGCAGCAGCCACCAGCAGCGATTCAGACAGGGCAAAATTTTACATTTGGAGGTGGAAAAACGGGAAAATGGGCCCGAGTGGGACAATGAAACAGTGTGTAGGTCAGGGCATCACCACACAGCAGCATGAGGTCAGACAGTGGCACAATGACAGTGTGGGTCAGGCAGCAGCCACAGAAGCAGGGGTCAGACAGTGGCCCAAAATGACACTGTTGGGGTCAGGGCAGAGCCACACGCGCTGGGTCAGACATGGACAATGACATTCTGGAGGTGGAAAAAACAGGAGTAGGCCACAGAGGGGGACAATGACACAGTGTGAGGTCCGGCACCCCACAGAGCATATGAGGTCAACAGTGGCACAATGACATTCAGGTTTGGAAAAAAACAAATAGCCACAGAGGGGCACAATGACACAGTGTGTAGGTCACGGCACAGCCACGGGCAGCAGCATGGGGTCAGACAGTGGCACAATGACAGGTGTGTAGGTACGGCACACCACGCAGCAGCTGAGGTCAGACAGGGGCCAAGACAGTGTTTAGGTCACGGCAGCAGCCAAGCAGCACATCAGGTCAGACAGTGGCCAAGACATTCTGGGGGGGGCAAAAACAGGAGTGGCCACGGGGTGGGAAATGCACAGTGTGGGGTCACGGCGCACCCCACAGCCCAGCATGGGTAACATGGCCAATACTTCGGAGGGGGGCAAAAACGGGAAGGGGGCCCAGAGGGGGGACAATGACACAGTGGGGGTAGGTCCGGCAGCAGCCACAGCGCAGCAGAGGTCAACGTGGCCAATGACAGAGTGTGAGGTCACGGCATCAGCCACAGAGAAAATCATGGGGCAGACAGTGGCACAATGACAGGGGTAGGTCAGGGGCGGGCAAAGCCACACAGCAGCAGAGGTAAACAGTGGCACAATACATTGGGGGGTGGCAAAAACGGAATAGGCCCAGAGGGGGGACAATGACAAGGTGTAAAACAGGGGCACAATGACCAGTGTAGGTCACGGCGCACCACAGCAGCATGATCGACAGTGGCAAAAATTGCATTCGGGAGGGGGAAAAACAGAGTAGGGCCACAGAGGGGGGAAAAATAACACGTGTGTAGGCACGGCGCAGCCACAGCAGCATATGGGTCAGACAGGGGCACAAGGCATTCTGGAGGTGGCAAAAAAGAGGAATTTTCCACGGAGTGGGACAATGACACGTGTGTGGGGCACGGCAGTACCACGCAGCAGAAGAGGTCAGACAGGGCACAATGACAGAGGGTGTGGGCAGGGCATCAGCCACGCACATCATGAGGTCAGCAGTGGCACAATGCTTCTGGGGTGGAAAAAAACGGAATAGGCCACAGAGGGGACAAGACACAGTGTGTAGGACAGGGCACAATGACACGTGTGTAAGGTCAGGCAGCACCACAGCAGCCATGAGGTAACAGGGCACAATGACATTCTGGAGGGGGCAAAACAGGATGGCCACAGAGTGGGACAATGACAAAAGGTGGAGTCACCCAGCGACCAGCAGCAGTATGGGGTCAACAGGGGCCAAAATGACATTCGGAGGGTTGGCAAAAACAGGAATGGCCACAGGGGCACAATGAACAGTGTAGGTCACGGCAGTACCAAGAAACCCAGCATGAGGTCGACAGTGGCACAATGACAGAGTGGTTATCACGGCATCACCACACAGCATAAAGGGGTTCAGACATGGCACAATGACATTCTGGGTGGCAAAACAGGAATAGGCCACAGAGTGGGACAATGACACAGTGTGAGACAGTGGCACAATGCCCAAAAAAGGTGTGGGTCACGGCGCAACACCCAGAAGCATGAGGCCCCGACAGGGGCACAATGACTTCGGGAAAGGTGGCAAAAACAGGATAGGCCACAGAGTGGACAATTAAAAAAAGTGTGTAGGGTCACCACACCAAAACACACATGAGGGTCATACAGTGGCACAATGGCATTTGGGGGTGGCAAAAAAAGAGGGAGTAGGCCCCCGGGAGTGGGACAATGGAACAGTGTGTAGGCAGGCAGAAAAACCCACAGCAGCATGAGGTAGACAGGGGCCTGACACTGGGGGGGGTGGCAAAAACAGGATAGGACGATGGGAAAAATGACACTTTGTGGAGGTTTTCCACGGCACAGTAAGGGAAGCAAAATAGGTCAGCCCAGTGGGACTTTTGACATTTGGAGGTGGCAAAAAACTGGAGTGGGCCCAAGAGTGGCCAATGAAAGAGTTGGAGGTGATGGCGGAGCAGCATGATCAGACGGGTCCACAATGACAGAGTTTTAAAGGGTGGGTGGCCCAAAAACCTGTCCCTGATAAAGAGGTTGGGGGCAGGTGAAAAACTGTCAGCAGTTGTGGGCACAGGCGGGTGGGGCATCGATAGGGGTGAGGCAGGTATTTTTAAAACCCGACTATTTCTCACAGTTTGGGTGAGGCGTATGGCTGATGTGGGGCTGACGCCTAAGGCCATTGGTGTGTGGAAATCCTGGCCGACCACGCCTATTCTCTTGACCGATCAGTCTTTCCACTTTTCCTTGGGCCAAGCGGGTTCCCTTGGGGTAACGATGGCCCCCCCCCGCCGCCTGAACACCCGCTCTGATGCCACTTACGGCCGGGCAGGCAGCTTCTCCACTGCAAACTCGCCACGTTGGGGCCACACCCATTTTGGCTGTCAGTATCCGCGGATCTTCAACTGGGGGGCAGAGTGCTGTCCAATTTAGGCCACCACCTTTTGGGTTTAGGTCGTCCGGGTCCCTGCTGCTGGCGACTGCCCTGTTCACTAGGGGGGTAAGGAAGCGCTCATCATGACTCCAGACTTAGGTTGCTGCTTGATGGAGCGGGGTACTGCCCCTCCCCCCCCCCACCTTCCCCCCAGCAGCCGGGTGTGTACGTGCGCTGAAGCCCCCCCGGGTCAACCTGCGGGAGGGACGAGGGGCCCACATGGCAGCCCAACAAATACGGGGGATTTCCCATAGTTTTGATTTTATCCTCCCTCTCAATACGGGGAAAAAGGTCCCCATTTTGGACCGTAGCGAGGGTCCAATGGGGTGGAGACCCAAAGTCACCCCTTGGGATGCTACTTTTGGCTGTCACTAGCCGGGAAAATCACAGCGCGGGCCCATCTCACAAGTGATCCGAGAGGTCCTCCCCCATCTCCACGTAACTGCCACGGGGCTTGGGTCTCTGCCTGCTTCCCATCTCCATCTACCTCCTCCAGCTGCTCCTGCTCCCCTCTCTTGCACCTGGGGAGAAAATCCACCATTTCACCAGACAAAATTCTGCTCCAATGTCCTCTTCCTCCTCTCCATTTCAGTCCCCCCGGTCATGTGGCGCGAGATGTATCGCCACGTCTCCCGTCCCCTGCCCAGACAGTTTTTTTAGAAAAAGTTCCGGGCATGAACAGTGGATGACGTTTATTCATCCCGGTTTTCCGGCGACCCGACAAATAATGTGGGCCCCCTCGAAAGGTCAACAAACGGCAGGGTGTAGCTGAGCTCCCCTGGCTACATCAAAATTACCAGGGGGGTACTCCTGTCCGCCTGGATCATTTAAAAAAAAAAACGTTAATGACCTTTTTTCTGTTTTACAGTCGGTCCAACATGTGGGAGGTGGAATTCCAAGGGGGGAAACATCGCATATCTGATGTTTTGGGGGGGGCCTTCTGCCCCTGCAACTCGAGGGGGGTGTTCCCGGCTTTGAGGAATGGATGAAGTGCATGCACGTTCCTGGGCCATTTTCAGAACTTCTGAGTCGGGGGAAAACTTCAGGAACCTTTTTTACAACCAGATTGAAAACTGCGCCATCAGGGCACATGGGCCATCCCTCCTCGGGCCCGCGGACACCATTTTTTTCCCCCCATTTCGTCACCATGGTTCCCATTTGCAGTTGGGCGAGAAAGCCAACTCGATTTCTTCTGCATGACGCGACAGTTCCCCCCCGGTGACTTCGTTTGCCGAGGCAACCAGGTGTAGAACTGCGGACACCGCTGTGCCCTACACATGTGTATATGGACGTACTTGTGGAGGCTGAGTGGTGGTGGTGGTGGAGGGGGAGGGCGGGCATTGGGGCAAGCCGCATTTTGACAACGTGGGGGAGAAAGCGGCGTTCCTGTCCAAGTTTTTTGGTGGCCTGGGCCCGGAAAACACATTCCCCCCGTGGGCCGTAAAGGACATGTACTGGCCCTGAAACCCTGTTACAGCTCCAGAAAGTCCCGCTGCCGTGCACCTTGGAACAAACCGATTACTCAAAGACTGGGCCCCCCTTCTGTTCTACATATTATGAAGTGTGGTACTGCCTTTTTGGAAAAAAAATTACGGCTTGGAAATCTCCATCCGGCTGGCAAAGCCTTTAGTTCTCTGAAAAGGTCAATTCCAATTTGGAAAAGGAGGGCTGCGCACCCAAAAACTTGGATAGGGTTACGGTCACTTTTGCACCTTAGGGTGGTTTTGGCGCATATGTTGTCTCTTTGCAACGCCCCTGAAAAAGACTGCTGGCGCCATGGTAGCGAGGACGGGGCATCTGGACCGGGAGATGATGTCAAAGAGAAACAGCTCCCTTCGCAGAGGGTGGTGGGGGCCCTTACTGGGTTTCAATGGGGATGTGCCACCGCTGTGCGCTGCGGCGGCAGATGGACCACCACATCTGAGCCCGTTTCTCCCCCGGCCACCGATGGTGACCTGCATTGTTGACCGGCCGTGGTCCCAACGTTACTCCCCGGCCCGCTTTACTTTCTGCTTACGATTCTACATATACCCATATTCGGCTCCTCGGTGTCTTGCAAAGAAGCCACCCCCGGGGGTACGGATTTTACCCCCCAAAGCTCCGCACTGAGTGACTCTGCCGTCGCTGCCTCGCTGGCCCCTGTGCCCCTACTTTCTTGGACCTGCAAGGGGTTTTTTTTAACCCCGGGCCGCTTTGGCTCCCGATCACACTGCTGCTTCCGCTGATCACGGCACACCCCCTTGCTGGCTGCGCCGTGCCCCGACGCGCAAATGACGCCCTTTCTCCTGACATTTAGAAACCCTTGCCCCCCGGCTCCCAAATGGGTCCCCGGGTACATCTCTCTATTTGTGTTTTATCGTCATGCTGTCCTATCACCGGGCTGGTTGCAAGGGGGGACCCCTACAACAGACCTCCCATGCCCCTCTCAAATCTATACTTTGCCGCCTCTGCAAGAAGCGGGGTATTTGGCCCCCCTTTTTTCGCTGCCAAGTAGTGCGATGCCCTCCTCAAATTGTTTTATCCTCGCTATATATGGGCTGACCCCACATATAGATTTTGGCGAGGGGAAGGAGAGGGGGAAAAGGGGGTTTGAGGGGCAGGGGAGGCCCTGACCCCTCCCGGGCCCTCCACAAGGGGGTGTCTGACGTTCCCCCCGACTCTTTTGGCTGGGGTTTGTCAGTGTCATCTGGGAGGAAGGGTACCTAGTCAAACCAATCAAAACCCTTGGGTTTTCTGAACAACACACGGGCCCCTAATGACAGCGGCAGTTCTGGGCTACCGGTGACCCCCCGCTGCGACACCCCTTGCTGGCTGCGACTGGGCCTGTTCCCGGAATGTTTGTGCCACTGCCATCGCAGGTGCAGAGCCTGCCCCTCTCTGTCTACATACTGTTTGTTTTTAAAATGTACAGCACTGTTTTAGAATACTGTAATGATAAAATACACCCTGTATTTTACTTCAAAAAACCCAGTAACAAGCTTGGGGAAAACCCCTTTGATATAAATTGCGCCCCCCAATGGCCAGGAAAAAAATTTACTTGTATGTCCGTTTAAAAAAAATCTGTGATTTTACTGAATGTAAAGGCTTAATTTAACCTTCGGAATTTTAAATTTTCTACAGAAATTTTTTCCGTGGGGGTGAAAAAGAAATTTTTTTACTGATTTCACTGCAGAAAAATATTCGTTAACCCTTGGGTGTTAATTTCGCCAAAAAATTGGCCCCCCACAAATATAGCTTTGTAGCGTGTTACAAAGCCGGTTTTTTACCTACACAACAAGAGATAAAATTGAATTAACCTTTTTCTTGTGAATTAGGCTACGGAAAAAATGTATATATTTTTTCGGGGAAATGAGGGTTTTTTGGTCACCCAGCTAAAAACAACGCTTAATTAACCCCCGGTGTAAATTGCGCCAAAAATTGAGCCCCACAAACCTACTTTTTAGCGTGTTACAATGCCATGTTTTGTACGCCCCAAAAACAAAGATAAATTTTTAATTAACCCCTTTCTTGTGAATTGGCTACAGGAAAAATGTTATATTTTGGCGGTGAAAATGACGTTTCTTGGAGTCACCACACTGAAAAAAAACGCTTAATTTAAAACCCCCGGATGTAAATTGCGCCAAAAAATTGAGCCACCACAAATACTAGCTTTGTTTGTGTGTTACAATTTTCGTTTTTTCTACGCCACACAACAAGATAAAATTGTAATTAAAACCTTTTCTTGTGAATTAGGTTTCAGGGAAAAAGTATATTTTGGCGGTGAAAATGACGGGTTTTTTGGAGCACCACAGTGAAAAAAAAACGCTTAATTAACCCCCGGGGTAAATTGCGCCAAAGAATTGAGCGCCAAAATTTTAAGTGGGATTTGTATTTTAAAAACCTTTTTTTTTAAATGAATTACAAAAGGAACGGGGTAGGGTCCCCCCTTTTATATTTAATGTCTGAAGAACGAGCAGATACATTAAAATGTTATGCACGCAGTGGATGCACACTGGATTTCAGATCCAATACCCCAAAAAAAAAACAGAAATAGAACTAAAGAAGCAGTCTCTGAGACAAGCTTGAACACCCCCCCCAAAAAAAGCTGTATAAAAAATCATTTCTTCAGTAAAGCTATCAGGCGGGAGCACCTTTTCCCGATCATACGTGAGAGCGGGGGAGCTCCCCGCGTCGCGCCGGACTTTTATATGCGGTGACGTCACAGATTCCCGGGCCGTTTTCCCGATTGGCTTCATCTCTGCACATGTTGAGGCTAGCCTTCTTCCTCCCAGAGTTCTTTGCCCCATGTAACGCCATGTGCTGCAGCCATTTATAAATCAAAAGCACACTTCGTTCACGCGAAGCCCCCAAACTTTGACTCTTCAGAACCGAATTTTCCTGAAAATTCTAAACGAATTCCACTTCATTAGAATCAAAAAGCCCACTCAGACATAACCAGTACCTCTATTAGAAAAAGGTTAATTTATCTAATAATTTCAAAGAAAAATAGTTTCCCAATTTTGTGGGCTTCGCACAATAGGTATTTACAAAAAAGGAGTCAGGGGGGGAGGGGGGACAAAAACGACCTACATGATAGGGGCATTTTGGATATTCACATTGCTCTATTATTTGTTTTTTTTTTATTTTTTATTAAAGTTTTTGATTGTATTAATGTATACAGTAGATATGCTATGATTAAGAGTGCGTAGCAATCGAGACGCGTTAGTCTTCATAATTTGGAACCAACCCCTATGGAAAAGTATATTTTTTTTATGGGAAAAAAAACTTCATTAAGTTTTTAAACCCATTTTTTGACTCCCCCGATGGGGAAACGCTGTTCAGCCTTTTATTTGGGTTCGATATTTTATAGGCCCCCTGTAGGTAATACTCCCTCCTGTATATTATATAGGCCCCCTCTAGGTAATAATCCCCACTATACATTGTATAGGCCCCCGGTAGGGAAAAATCGACGTGTACATTATACAGGCCCCCTGTAGGTTATAATCCCCCCCTGTACATTATATAGGCCCTCTGCAAGTAATAATCCCCCCTGTACATTATATAGACCCCCTGTAGGTAATAACCCTCCTCTGTACATTATATAGGCCCCTGTAGATTAAAAAAGAAAATAATTAAAAACGTTACTTACCTCTGCGAGCTTTCCACTGGGGACCGCACTCCGGCAGCTGGCTTCCGGCTTGAGCAGCATGACATCATCACGTGACCTACGTCGGCACGTGGCTCCTAGGATTTCCTCGGCCGGAAGCCCTGCCGGCCTAGGAAATACAGCGGCGCAGCAGGCGATGAAATCGTCTCCTGCGCTGCTTGAAGACGCGGCGGGTCCGAACCTCCGACACACAGACGTGCCGCCAGGACCCACCACATGGTCAGTGTCAGGCCACTAGGCAGGATAGGCGGCTGCCCCGAAGGGCTCCCTGAGCTTGTGGGGGCCCTCGGGCAACCGTCTACCCTGCCCAATGGAAGAGACGGCCCTGAAAACCATGCTTTTCAGTCCTCACAGCACATATACCTTTGTTTACTGCATTTAATCATGTTAGATCAAATTAGTTCACTCAGAGCTCAGTCCCATCAGTCAGTCTGTGGGGGTAACTTCACTAATAGACAGTATAATTCAGAAGTGTCAAACTCAAATACAAAGTGGGACAAAATTAAAGACTTTGACTAAGTCGCGAGCCAACCTTGATATTTATTGAAAAAATGTCTACAGTTGATGATGTTTACCTTTTCACTAGATATAAGGGTGAACCTTTTCATAAGAAAACAAACTTAAAGGGGTTTTACCATGAAGGCATTTCATGCCTGCTTTGTCCTGTTTCAGCTTTCATTGTGTTCAAAAGGGGGCGTGTATGATTTGTTTGAACTGCATATCATGTGACCCTACAGTGTGCCTACTCTAGTCTGTTTACATAAAGAACTGTGAGTAGCTACACTGTAGTTGAGTGATTAGAACTTCTGCCTTGCAGCACAGGGGTCCAAGGTCCAAATCCCTGCAGAAACTAAACTTTTTTTTTCTTTTTTATTTATTTGCACTGTTTGACTAATTACTAATAAGTACGAGTTGAACACTCGCTCAGCAGTGAGTGTGTGTGATAACTAAGCAGGGAAGAGATTAATTTAGCTGCCTGAGAGAAGAGGTGATGTCTGAGCATGTGCAGCCAAGACTGAGGAGCTCTTGCCCCTGTTCGTATCCAGTAGAGACAAGCTGTACACTACGGATTACTCAGGAAGCAGCTAAAACAAAAATGGTACAGAATTTTTAATAATGGTGAAAATGTTTATTATTTAATATGCAAGCTTCCCACATTAATGGCAAAACCCCTTTATGTTTAAGATGTCCTGCTGCTCATCCCCTTCTATTTTGCTGCAGCATGATAAAACCCTGTCTTTTCCCTCAAATGTATTTCTCCCCCACTGCCTTATGTTCTGGTATGATCTTAGGGTCAGGGAAACCAGTCTGGTACCCACTTTGTACTGCCTGCAGTCACTATGTCCTGTGGTCTGCACAGTGCTTCTTATCTGCTGCATGCATAGTTACATAATTACATAGTTTGTCAGGCCGAAAAAAGACATACGTCCATCCAGTTCAGTCTATTGTGCTAAAGTGTTGCTAAAGGCTATGTTCACACGGCTGATTTCAGAACTGATTCACGTCGGATTTCCGACGTAAATACGTTCCGAAATCAGATGCAAATCAGTTTCAAATAAGTGTCACTAAGTGTGGCACGTATTTGGAACTTATTTCCCGACGGATTCACCATCCCCATTCATTATAGGTGGTGAATCCGTCCGGAAATAATTGACATGCACATTGTTTTTGCGGCCGTTTTGCGGCCGCAATCCGGAACGGAAATAAGTGTCGTCTGAACGACGACACGTATTTCCCATTAAAATCAATGTAAAACTGCCAGTTACTTGTTTGTAACTGATTTCGCAAAAGATTTGCAGCCGTATTTACGGCCGCAAATCCGTTGCGAAATAAGCCGTGTGAACGAGGCCAAAGTGTTAAAGTGTTGATCCAGAGGAAGGCAAAAACCCCCATAAGGTATAAGCCAATTGTCCTCATGTTAGGGAAAAAAATCTCTGTTTGGAGTATCCTGCTGCCTGCAGAGAAGCTGGGGCTCAGAAGGAGCTGGAAGGGTTAAAGGGTAAAATTGACGTTTGAAACTTGCAAACTAAATAATAAACATTTCACCATTCATCATTATTAAAAATTCTGCACCGTTTTTGTCTTAGCTGCTCCTTTAGTGATCCATTGTTTACAGCTCATCTCAAGGGAATACGACGAAGGCTGATAGCTTCTCAGTCCTGGTCACAAATGCTCAGACATCACCTCTCCCCTCAGGCAGTTACTGAGTGTTCAAACCCCAGGTGCTGTCATTCTACTCCCGTCCTCTGTGCTTCTTAGTAATTAGTCAAACAGAGCAAACAAAATAAAAAAGAAACCTCAATGAGGTCTGTGCATTGATAAAGAGAAATAAAATCCACAGGTTTGGTTCTTGCAGGGATTTGAACCTAGGACCCTTGTGCTGTGAGGTAAAAATTTTGCCTCTGAGCTACTCACAGCTTTATACATAAACAGACCTTTCTTTGACTAAAGAGAGGAAAGGCCTGGTGATGTCAACCTGCTGGGCCACATGATATGCAATTCAAACAAATCAAATAAGCCCTCTTCTGAGCACACAGAGCTGAAGAGCTGGATGCAGGAGGTATGAAATGAGATCGTGGCAAAACCCCTTTAAGTGATGAGGCAACGGATCTTCGTCTCCTTTTACCTTATCAGTTTCTGCTGTCTGAGTTGTTTCTCCTGGGGCATGGTCCCTTCTCTGCTCTACGCAGCAGTTTAGGGGCCGAGTGAGAGCAGTGTAAGGAGGTCTTCACACGCTATCTTTTGGGATGTATTTTGGGCGGAATTTTGTGGATAGACATCAGAAAATACCCCCCAAATAATGTACAATCCACCTGGCATAGACTTCAATGTAAAATATGCGGCTTCAATCACACGCCGCATATTTTATGCTCGGAATTTAGCCTGTGTCTGAAAAAAATTGACGTGTCAATTCTTATGAGGTGTATATGCACCATCAAGTACTAAAGCATAGGAGGCAGATATGTGCCTTTGGGCTATTGCGCTGTGTCTGCGCTGTTAAAATTATGCGTGTGGAAGTGCGTAATATCAACAGTGCAACGACTGCACATTGTGGTGCATAACTGTTTGCGCCACAATAGGCCATGTGAACGTTGCCTTATGACAGTTCCTGGCTTCTTCCTCTTCTCCTCTGTACAATGCCTGGCCGTTCTGCACGGGCCAAATATAACTACACTGTGGGCCAGATTTGGTCGCGGGCCTGAGTTTGACGCTCCTTGTATAACTTGTAATAAAAAGTTCTAAATACACAAATCGACAAACAGTATCACACATGCTAGGCTTAGATACATTAGCTGCTCCAGTAGTATCACACATGAAAGGCTTAATAGCATGGTTCAGCAGACAGTATTACACACGATAGGCTTAGATACATTAGCTGCTTCAGAAGTATCACACATGATAGGCTTAAATGCACGGATCAGCAGACAGTATCACACATACTAGGCTTAGATACATTAGCTGCTCCAGTAGTATCACACACGATAGGCTTAGATAGACGGATCAGCAGACAATACCACATATGATAAGATGATGAGATACAGCAGGTAAGCAGACAGTTTCACACATAAAAGGCTTGGATACATTGACTGAAGGTACATCCACATGGCATAGACAAAATGTAGGTTGGATTCTGTTTAAGCCCCGGTTCACACGGCTTATTCAAGCCGGAATTGCGAGCCGGATTGCGCTCACAATCCCGGCTTGAATAAGGGGCGGGGGCGGGGCCCGCCGGCCCCATAGACTTACATTATCCACAGCACGTATTGCGCCTGGATAATGTGCAGGTGACTTTCTTCCCACCCGGCGGATTCGCCAAGCGGGGAGGAGCGACGGAATCCACTGTTCTCTATGAGAGCAGTGGATTACCGTAATTACTGCGACGGATTGGCGCCGTACTGCAGCGCAAATCCGGCGCAGAGTACGGCGCCAATCTGCGCCGAAATAAGCCGTGTGAACGGCTCCTAAGGGTGCGTTCACTCGGCAAAGACCAAATACCGGTCGGACTTTTCGACCAGTATTTTGTATTTTTTTGCCACGCAGGGGCACGGATTTTGTCACCGACTTATGGATTCAAGTTATCCCCCTTCGCACCCACATGTTCATGTTCTGTCCAAAAACCGGGCGGAAGAATGAACATGTTCAAAGTTTTTAGGAATGCCGGCGGAAAATCCACACTGCACGTATTTTCTATTGAAATCAAAGTAAAAATCAGTCGCTTTACAGTTGTTTTTCAAATCCGAAAACCGTCTGTAAAACCGACTGAAAACCTGTGCCATAGGAGTGGGCCCTAAGAATCCAGCCGGTATTTTGTTGTCTCTTGGATGGTTTCGGTGGACGGTTTTGTCTGCGGTTTGCGTATTCATCCGTTCCCTATAACCATTAAAATGCACATCTTCCACCCGAAAACCAGATGGAAGATTGTGCATGCTCCAAGTTTTTCAAAACGCCGGCGGCTGAAAATCCATTCAGTGCAGCCTATGGGGACGGTTTCTGTTCGGTTTCAGACGCTTTCCAAATCCGCGAACCGTCTGAGAATCCGACCAATAAACCGTGTGGACGGAGCCTTACTGTCCCTGTAAATTACAATACGGTGACAGGGATGAGCCAGAACTCAGGGCATCACTTTAGATCCATGTCTCAGCACTGAGTGGGCAAAGCAGGACAGTAATGATCAAGCGCTCAAATCTAGAGTCCAGCGCCATCTAGTGTCTAACTTGCACTGATAATATAGAATAGCAAAGCGCGCCATCTAGCGGTTCACCGTCTTCCGCATCGACTGGATCGGTTCGCCGGCAGCCCTGCAGCAGAGCGCCGAGTCATCGATGTGTCATGTCTGCACCCTAGTGCGCACGTTGGGCGATCCGGCACCGGCTGGTAATTAGACGGTTGTTATCTCTATTGCTAATAACATACGTGTGATGTAAATATGACGGGTGGAGGGCAGGAGCGCAGAGCATTGTCAGGAGGTGGGGGCAGCTGTGACCCGGATGAATGGGATATTGATGCGGTTTATGTTGTTAGTCTATTTCTAATAGAAAATACATTGGCGTGGTCCTGTGTGCGCGCCCGGAGAAGAGCACGTGATTCAAATCTGTGCCGCTCTTATAGCAGAACTTCCAAAGTCACTGGTTAGGGTGACCACAGCAACCAATCACAGCGCAGCTTTCACTTCTGATCCTTGTCTGGAAATGTATAAGCTGTGCTGTGATTGGTCGCTTTGAGCTGCAGGCCAGTGCATGGCTCCAGAGAAGCCCTCACCTGGCTATTATGTTTGATATGCACACGGCAGACATTGTGGAATACACATAAAAAATGAATCTTATCTATCAAGACCGTCTAACATTAAGACTGTCTGTTGCCCATAGCAACCAATCACAGTACAGCTTTCACTTGTGAGCCTTGGGTGGAAATATATAAGCTATGCTGTGATTGGTCGCTTTGAGCTGCAGGCCAGCGCATGGCTCCAGAGAAGCTATAAGGCTTGTGCTGCAGACTGCTTTAGTGTTATCAGCGTATATTGTGGAATACACTTAAAAAAATGGGCCTCCTCTATCAGAACTGTCTAGAAGTAAAAGTTTCTGTTGCCCATAGCAACCAATCACGGCACAGCTTTCATTTTTGAACCTTGTCTGGAAATGTATAAGCTGAGCTGTGATAGGTCAATTTGAGTTGTAGTCCAGTGCATGGCTCCAGAGAAGCCCTCACCTGGCGCATGAGCCACAGGATATTATGATGGATATGTTCACACGGCGGATATTGTGGAATACACGAAAAAAAGAGTCTTATCTATCAAGACTTTTTAACATTATCTGTTGCCCTTAGCAACCAATCACAGCGAAGCTTTCTTTTCGGAACCTTGTTTGGAAGTATATAAGCTGTGCTGTGATTGGTTGCTTTAAGATTCAGATTTCTGGATCCGAGCATGGCTCCAGAGAAGCCCTCACCTGGCACATGAGCCACAGGCTCCTATATTGCATATGTTCACACAGCGTACTTTGTGGAATACACTTAAAAAGACAGTCTCATGTAACAATAAGACTATTGCCAATAGCAACCAATCACAGCAAAGTTCTCATTTCTAAACCTTGTGTAAAAATATGCAAGCTGTGCTGGGATTGGTCGCTTTGACCTGCAGGTTCCAGAGAAGCCATCAGGTCATTGCTTATGCCACTGGCTACTTTGTTAAATATCGGTGAATAAATTGCAGAAAAAAATGTAATAAAAAATGGGCCTCATCTATCTAAACTATCTAACAGTAAGACGGTCTGTTGCCCATAGCAATCAGAGTTTAGCTTTCATTTTCTCAGAGCAGTTTAAAAATGAAAGCTGGGCTCTGATTGGTTGCTGTGGGCAACAAAGACAGTTTTACTATTAAAGAGTTTTGATAAATGAGGCCCAATGAGTATGTAGCGCAGCCCATTGTCTTCAATGGGAATACACACCATAGTCCATATTATGCTCTGCAGTGCGTACTTTTACAGATGAGGATTTTAAAGCTTCCTCACGTAAAAAAAAAAAAAAGAATAAGCGCCTGAGCCAGGGCATGGGTGAGCCCCATTAAATCGGGCTAAACTGCGTCAAGAAATGACTAAAATACACAACAGAAATCTAGAATTTCTGCCACAGGGTGTATTTTTCCATAGCAAAATGGAATCTCCATGGTGCACTTGTCAGGGACCTGCCCTTCCTGATTTTTGATTGGCTAAGAGGATTAATAACATAAAGCGTTTTTGTAGTTAGGTTGCAGTAAGCACCATCAAAGTCTATACCTTTTAGATTCTGCGCTCACCAGTCTGCCAGTGGATCACCGTAATCATGTGACATCATCACACCAAGATCTACATTTCAGAGCACGTCCACGAGATTTAGGCGGCTTTCTCAAAGTAGAAGTATTCCTTTAAGAGTGTTGTGACCCATCAGACATCAGCAATCCAGAGGATAGGTAATGAATATCTAATCACTGGGGATCTCACCGATCTCTTAAAGGGGGGCCCCGAGGCCCCTGTCCTTTCTCATTGTGCTATTGCAGCGAGGAAGGCTCTGAGCGACCAACAAAAATGGCCGAGTGCTCTACTCTGCTATCATTGGCGGTTTCATAAACTTTGAATGAAGCAGCAGTGCGCATGTTCAGCTACTGCTCCGTTCAAATCCTTTCTTTCTGGGCGGACTCAGGGCCCCTGTTTTAACGATCAGTGATCCAGCTAAACAGACAGTAGCACTCTTTTACACCTGCATTTTGCAAGCCATTTTTTATTTTGGAGCTAAATTAAAAATGCTTCAAAACTACCTCTTCTTTTTTCTTTATGTAGTTTTGTAGCATTTTTGACATTTTTTTTTTCAACTGAATTTTTTTCCTAGAGTAAAAAAGCGCTACAAAGAATGCATAATAGAAAAAAAACACAACACATGTACTATTTTTGGTGCTAAAAAAAACAAAGCACAATAGAAGTCTTTGGGGGGAAAAACATCACAAGCTGCCTGAAAAAAATCACTACGCCTACAGCAAGCTGCGTTTAGGAAAAAACTGCAGCTAACCCAAAAACCACACCCAAAGTGGAAACAACATAGTGCAAAAAAAAAAAAAATCATCATCTTTACTGTGTTTTATATTCATCTATTGATTTACTGCTAACATCTGGCTGCTGAGGTTTTTGGAAAAAAACACTACTAAAAGTGCATGTAGTTTTTCAAGAACACATCCTGCAGATCCACCCATAGGCTTGGTTTGTTTTTTGATGTGTATTTTGCTTCGCTGTATACAGGTTAAGACTAGGAATGAAACTTACAAAGTGTACTGAAAAGGCTTGTAGCTCTTTACTTTGGATCCAATCCAGGTTTTAAATTAAAATATTGCTGCAAAATTTGTATAAAAAAAAAAATTTGAACGCAGCCTTGGAGTAAATGCTATTGTTTTTGTCATTTACTATGTGGTGTAGCAGTTCAGCTCCATAAATACGTTGAATTTTTATAGCAGTTGTCAATTCCCATCCTAATCACAGACTGCATCCATTTTAGTTTCATCCAAAATAGGAAGGATTTAAAGGTGGTGTCTAGAAATGATTCATCGTGGGACGTAACTGTAAGGCCTCATTCACACCACATTTTGTTTTCTCTTTAATGTTTACATCAGACAAATAGGTTTGTAATGACCACAAACGTATACAATTATTTTTTTTCAACCTAATAAACTTTTATTACAGCTACAACAAAGGATACAGAATGCAATATACTCATATACAAATTTTTAACATAGTGGATGTTCCCACGGCGTTTTTGAATATGGTTTACGATCTGAAAAACGTATTCAAAAGTGCTACTTAAAACATATCCAGCACGCACCCAAGTGTGCTGTGAGTTTGGATGCGTTTTGGCTGCAGCAGAAACGCACCCTATAGTTTTAAATAGGGCGCCTGCTGCGTAAAACGGATCAAGAATTTCCATGTCAATTCTTTGAACGGATCTGAAAGACGCATGTAAACATGTATCGTCTGAACGCTGATGCGTGTTTTACATTGAAAGCAATGTAAATCACACTGCACATTGAGATTCGTGTTTGGGTCTGAAACACGGATTCAAACACGCATCTAAGAAACGTTGTGTGGACATCCCCTTAAACTTAGGTCATGTTCACACGGCTTATTTAGGCACGTATTTCAGCCTGTAATTCGCGGCGTACTGCGCGAATTACGGGCTGAAATACGGCGCAGGCATTACGGTAATCCACAGTTCTCATAGAGAACTTTGGATTACGTCTCCTCTCCCCGCTTGGCGAATCTGCCGCGGGAGGAGATAAGTGACATGTCAATTACTAGCGGCGTATACGCGCCGCTAGTAATGATAGTCTATGGGCCGGCGAGGTGCCGACCTCCCCCCGCTCCCGCCCCGCCCCCGACCACACAGCGTAATTGCGGGGCGTAATTACGCCCCGCAATTAAGCCGTGTGAACATGGCCTTAGGCTATGTTCACACGGCTTATTCACGGCGTAATTGCGGGACGGATTTCGCCCGCAATTCCGCCGTGTGCTCCGCGGGGGGGCCGGCAGCTCACAGGCCCCATATGCATTCATTATCCACGGCGCGTATACCGCCGTTGTAATTGACATGTCACTTTCTCCTCGCTCGCCGTATTTCCCGAGCATAGAGAGGAGATGGAATCCATAGTTCTCTATGAGAACTGTGGATTACCGTAATGCCTGGGCAATATTTCAGCCCGTAATTTGCGCAGTACGGTGCAAAATGAAGGCTGAAATCCGTCCCAAAATAAGCCGTGTGAACATTGCCTTAACATGCAAACCTTTTTTGTTTTTGAAAGTAAATATTGATACCTCTTTTTTCTAACATTTAGTTGCTGTAACTTTTTTTTTTTTTTTTTTTTTACAATTAAAAGCAAAAACCCAACCGTTTGAAATATTCAAACATAGAGCCGTATGCTTACAAACACTATAAGGTAAGAAGAAAAAGTTGAACCGCCAGTAAATTTTTTAAAAAGCGTGATACTCTGTGCTTTTTCATTCATCACAAAGAAACGTATGCAGACGTAAACGAGGCAAACAAAAATTTGCACTTGTGAACTAGGTGGATCATGTATGAAAATGGTTTAGGTGTAAGACTTTGGTTGCTATGGGCAATAAAGAATGTCTTACACATAGACCATTTTCATACATGATCCCGAGGTTTTTTCCACTACAGTCTATTGGTCCGATGTGTTATATGTTTGAATACCATTTTAGGCAGTTTAAACAGATAAAGTCAGTGGATGGCAAAAGAGTGATGGTAATGGGGCCTTAACTTGGTCTTGGTAACTGTATAATCCTATAACCTGTGTATATTTCTACAGTGCATTATATACGCTGCCATTATGTCTGAGGTTGAAGTTGTGGCAGACATCTTGACGGAGGTGACACTGGATGATCCCACTCACAGCAATGGAGCGTCCTCTGAAAGCTCCATGGTGACTGTCGGAGCCACTGTGCCTACAGGTTTCGAATTTACAGCGGCTGCGGAGGTAGAAGAGAAGTTAGGCTGTCCCTGTAAGATCAGCAAGGACCGCGGGAAAATCTACTTTGAGATCAGTATGGACACATTGGCTCAGGTGAGGCTCT
This sequence comes from Phyllomedusa bahiana, assembly GCA_025379985.1. NCBI lineage: Eukaryota > Metazoa > Chordata > Amphibia > Anura > Hylidae > Phyllomedusa > Phyllomedusa bahiana. Next base: position 3,683 of record JAODAL010025589.1, on the reverse strand, counting down.
GAACACAAACCTGAAATAAATGGGTATTCCCAGATAGGTAAAGGGAAGGAGGTGGCCACAGATGGGTGGCTCTGCCTGTTCATTTCCATAGGAGTTCCTAATACAACCATGAACACTCACTCGGCTCTGTTTGGAATTCCCATAGAAGAGAATAAAGAGAGTCATGTCGTCACCTCTCTCTTCTTCTCAACTAGCTCGTTCCCATTGATAAGTTTAGCCAATTGAGAGTGATCACACACTCTTACTGTCCAGTACGGGAGTGGATGTAATTTTAGACGCAGCTACAGACTGCTATAGCTCGTATAATGATCAAACACAAGTGAAACAATCGTGCTAAACCATATAAGTGGTCTGTTGCCCAGAGGACAAAAGAACAGAGACTTTATTTGCCAATACCAAGATTTTATACATTTTGGGAGTTGCTCACTTCATCAAAAGGTGAGATAATATGTAACTATTGTCTTATCTCTCTAGTTAGAGCGGGTTACAGCCAGTGTCTTGTCCAAATTGGTGTCCTGAAGTCAGCAATCACAGACATTGTTCAGGTTTCCTTGAAGATGGCAAATATACAGACATTGTCCAAATTCAGCAGAATTTCAGAGTTATTTCTTTCCTGACTCCATCCTTCACACCATCTACTAACCCTTTAACATGAAGCAACTCCCTTTATGTTTTAGGTTCATCTGCTGAGGTCTGTTGACAATCTATTTGTTGTCGTACAAGAATTCACAGACTTTCCGTTCAAGGAGGTAAAGGTAAGTTCATAATCAACAGCTGTCTGTATATTCTATATAGAGAACAAGACATAGTGGGGCAGATTTATCAAAAGTGTCTTACTTTTAGACATTGTAAAGTTAGACCAGACAGTCTTTAGCAGTGTTCACACGGCTTATTCAAGCCGTAATTGCGGGACGGATTTTGCCCACAGTTCCGGCTTGAATAAGGGGCAGGGGCGCAGCGGGGGAGCTGCCCGCTGGCCCCGTAGACATTGCATTATTCACAGCGCGTACGCGCCGTAAATAATGTGCATGTCACTTTCTCCCCCCCGCGGCGGATTTGCCGAGCGGGGAGGAGAGACGGAATCCACAGTTCTCTATGAGAACTGTAGATTACCGTAGTTACTGGGACGGATTAGAGCCGTACTGCAGTGCAAATACGGAGCGCAGTACAGCTCCAATCCGTCCCAGAATAAGCCGTGTGAACGAGGCCTTACAATGCGCCACATTCATCATAGTGTTCATAAATCTGGATAGAACTGTCTAGTCTAAGTTTGTACCACAAATAAATTGGCTTACTTTTAAGCCAGAATTTGGTTGCACATCCTGGCGCATTTTTGGTCGCATTTAAGCCACACACCCTTTCATTGAAGCCAACCCCCCTTTGTCGGACGTGGCGCAGAAGCGCCTGAAACTGTTTAAAAGACATAGTAAATGTGGCGAAAAGCTTGTTTTTGGTGCAAATTGAGCCAGAATTCTGGTGCAACTGCCTTGATAAATCTGCCCCAGTGTTTCTAAAAATATTGGAACATTATTTAAAGGGGATCTTCATTACTGAGACAGCTCCTCTCCTATGTATATAAGGAGCAGGTAGCTAATAATCTTCCGGGGTGGGAGATGGTCACTGCTAATTTAGCTGATTGAGGTTTGCAGTTATTCTGTCCTTGCTGTAATGTAATCTGCTCTTCATATACTGACATCCAACAGAGTACGTGCTTGCACACAGTAGCAGAACTGCAGTGTAAACCATGGAAGAGAGACTGAGAAAAAGCCTAATCTTCTGATGGTGGATTTCAGAGTAACTGACTAGACAATGTTGTTTCTTTCAACCTGTAGGGTGCGTCCTCATGGTAGGTTAGAATACCGTCCGGATTCTGATTTTATAAGAATCTGGACGGTATTTTGACATCGTGTACGTAGTTTTGGGGGACGATTCTGTCCACGGTTGGCAGATTCCCCGTCCCCCTCAACCACTGACATGTTCATGTTCTGCCTGAAAACCTGGCGGAAGAATGAACATGATCTAAGTTTTTAGGAACGCCGGCGGTGTCAAAAACCGTCCGGCGGAAAATCCATGGAGTGTGGACTGCTGCACAGATTTTCTATTTAAATCAATGTAAAAGGTTGACAGTCGGTTTATAGATTGTTTTACAATCCAAAAACCGTCTGTAATAGTGACTGAGAAACCAGCCACGGGAACATGCCCTTAGCGTATGTTCACTCTGCAGATTTGGATGCTGATTCTGGGGTCAGATTCAGGACTGAATATGCCTCTGAATCTGCGTCCAATCCAATGGTAAACCAATTTACATTATACCCCGTGTAAAATCAGCATCGTCAATTAGATGATGCTGATTTTACTTAAGTGTTTTTGGCGTGTACTGTCCACACCTACAAAGAACTGACGTGAATTCTTTGAAGTGTTGTATGTGCTGATAAAACTTAGTATAGGAGGCAGAAAATCTGCCTTAGACATTCAGCATTGTTTCCATGTCAGAACTCGGCCCTCTCTGTGCTTTAGAAGTGCGTGCTGGACAGCGCGTAATTCTAAAACACCTGACGTATTGCGGTGCATACAGTTCACATCCCAATATGCGATGTGAACATACTCTTATTGTGCCTGGTGGATCCTGTGTTATCTATACACATTGGTGTCTCTTTTCAGTGTAATCCTGCTTGTGCTGATAATGAGCAGATTGATGAAAATCTATCTCTACAGAACAGGAAGTGTCAGACTATTATTAGGCCCAGTGGCCAAAGTGAAAACTGCAAGAATTTTTAAAAAATAATGAAAGTGATATGGAAAATAAAAATAAAAAATTCATGATCGAAACTCCATAAAAAATGTGTTTGACATAAAAGTGTTAGTTAAAAAATAAGTCACTTTTTGATGACACATTCCCTTTGAAAAAGATATAGATCCCCGGCCTGTTCCCTATTTATACAGCCAGATCTATCTTTATACAGACCGCAGGCCAGAACTTCCTTCTTTATACAGAACCAAGACCAATCCCGCACTTCAGATCAGATCTCACCCTCCCTCCCCTATTATAGTGTAATTGACATGCAAGAGGAGGATCGTGCTGAGGCTCACAAGTCATTGTCCTAGTAATTGGAAATAAGACACTAGATGGTTGGACAGTTTTATTGTCTCTTTATGCCTTTCACTTTCACAAGGCATTATGGGAGAGGGACTGAAAAGCCCAAAGAGCCCTCTGTTGGATGTAACAAATCCTCAATTTACTTTTGACCCGCCGAGTCTTGAGAAAGCAAAAGGGATTTTAGCCAAGCCCGTATCTCTCATCTGCAGGGAAAAGCTGTTTGGGAATTTGTCTGCAGATGAGAGATTACTGGCTTGGCTAAAATCCCTTTTGCTTTTTCAAGACTCGGCGGGTCAAAACCCAAAATTTAGGATTTTGTTTACAACCAACATGCGCGCTGTGTGCTTCTCAGCCCTTTCCCATAATGCCTTGTGATATGCAGATGCTTAGTAGAGTGCGAAAAGGCAAAACATAACTCTACAAGCCGTTCATTCGGTGCTCTCCTCAAAGAGAGATCTTCCCTTCCTGTGCCTTTCACTTTGGCAGGCATACTTCCTAAAGCTGCAGTACCTACTCTGTAGCGTGTGCGTACTGTGGATTGGGAGCTGGGGTAAATGGGGGATTCAGCCTCCAATATGCATTTAGT
>JAODAL010025588.1:0-58355 GCA_025379985.1 Phyllomedusa bahiana | reverse complement strand
TGCATTAATGGATGTTGGGGAAAGTAGATCGCATGTCAACTTGTCTCTCCAGCTCCATCCTATTAACCCTGACTTTAACTACGGGACTTTCTCCAACCAGCCTCTAGGAGGACGCCAGAATTTACCTCAGTGCCTGAAGTTCGCTCCCTTAACCACAGGCTGGCTTAGTTTAACTCCTGCTGGAAAGGTCGATTGTCCTGGCATTGACAAGGTCGAGATATGTGTCCTTCCCTGCCGCACTCCCAACTTTGGATCACGCCCTCAGGGCCTCACTCTATATTCTCTCTGTACAGGGTGTTGCTCCCTGTCATCTGGCACTGGAACCACCCGGTGTCTCTTTTTTTCTCATTAGCTCCTTTATCTTTTTGATAGCTTCTTCCAGCACATTCAGAAGGGTTTCTATTTTTATTTTCCCGAATCAGGGCCACCTCTAATTTTAATGGCTCCAGTAAAGTCTCTGGCTGTTCTTCCTTTTTGAAGGTTGTGGTCTTATTCAGGACATGATGCAGTCTTAGTTGCAGGTCTACCTTTACCCATTCCCTTAATGTTCATTTCAGAGGCTGACTCAATATTTCCAAAAAAACTGGTCTCACATTAGTACTTCTATGTTGGCGAAAGAGGCAAGTCATCCCCTTCTTTCCTCTGCAGAGTGGATATAATCTTCTGTAGTCCATTTACAGATTAGCTTCAGTAAACAAAGTACTGTGAGGACTGAAAAAGGCTGCTTTTATCTGCTATCTTGCTAGAGATAAGATCTTCTGCACTGTCAGAGTAATGGCTCAGCTCACTCCCTAGAAGTATACTAATCACTGCTGTGAAACCACCCACACCTTGAGGAGACAGAGTGAGTGCAAAACTGCCTGTGAGTCAGTGAAACAGTGTGGTGAGAAAACCTCTTTAAACCTTTAGGTGTTTCACAGAAAGCAAAGTAAAGTGGAGGAGAAATTTCAAAATGTCACTGTTTTTGCAGATTTTCAATTTCTATTATTCACTGAAACACAGCAGATGTTACCAAGAAAATGTAGTTTAACATTGATTACCCAGATTCTGTCATTAGACATATGTTGCCCTAGTGCACTATTTGACTCCTCCGCAACCTCAGAATAGGAGGACCACCTACTGGATTTTAGGGTCTCATTTTCATTAGAGTTTCTTTAGGCACCATTACAGGTTTGCTGATACCTTAAGGTGCTAAAACTTAATAAACACCCCTAAGAAGATCTCATTTGGTAAACTACTCCCTTTAAGGAATATTTCCAGGGGTGTAGTGAGCAAATTGACCCCACAAGTGTTTCACAAATTTTTTTAGTGTTAGGCTCTGAAAATGGTGTCCTGGAATCACATTTAAACTTCCTGCAGGCTGAGTGCAGCGCCTGTGATATTCTCGTTGCTGCCTTCTATACCTGTGCTTATTGCTTGTTTTCCTGACCCTATCTTGCATTCTGATTTTATACCTCGCTCCTGTTCATGTTTGACCACGGCTTGTCTACGTTTTCTCTCTGGTTCTGTGTTGTTAGTTGGCAATCCTATTTGGTATTGACCCAGACTGTCTGACCTTTCTTTCTCCTGGCGGCCCCAGCACTCTAGCAGCGCAGGGACTGTCGCCCAGTTGCCGTCTGCCGCCTAGGGCAGCACGTCAAGTAGGCAGGGACAGTGGGCTGGGTGGCAGTCATGGCCCACTGCATCTCCACTGACGTGACATTATCACAGGCCCAAACCGTCTCTGCTCTCCAATCGCTATGAACCCCATGATAACTCTGGTAGAGTAGATGCAGGGGCTTACCCAGCTAGTTTAGGACCTGGCACTGAAGGTATAACAGCAGGAGATTACCCTAAGTCAGAGTGTTCCTGTATTATCGGCCCCCCCCCCCCTCGCCCTGTGGAACCCCCAAGTCAGTTGCCTGATAGATTCTCAGGCAACAAAAGGGCCTTTTTGACATTTAGGGAAGGGTGTCGCCTGTATTTTAGGCTCCGCCCACATACCTCGGGCAATGAGGAACAGAGGGTGTGAATCGTTATGTCCCTTCTTCAGGGCCCCCCTCAGGAGTGGGCATTTTCTTTACCCCCAGAATCGCCAGAATTTTCTTCTGTGGACAAGTTCTTTGCCTCCTTGGGCGTACTTTTTGATGAACCTTCTAGGGAAGCTGTGGCCGAGGCTCAGCTGACCATCTTGAGGCAGGGTAAACAGACAGACGTTTTAGGGAGAGATGTCGGGAAAAGAGTCCTGCCTGCTGGCCCACTGCTCTACACCTGCTGTTTCTGATATAAGCTCCGGGGAGCCAATGCAAGTGGCAGCTTCTTCTGCATCTGCTACTAGCGACCGTAGTGACCTCGTCGTATCCAAGGATTATGCTTCTACGGTGGTGAGGATGGACACGCCATCTGGGAGTGCTCCAAAAGGGAAGATCAGGCCGGAAAACTTCAGCCTAGGTGATTTGCAGGAAGGTCACCAGGAAGGTTGCTGCTCCCAGTTAAGTTCTCATACTCGTCTTGGTCTGGTTCTGGGAAGGCTTGTGTGCATTCTGGGGAATTAGTCAAGTGGGGGTAACAGTGTTTTGACAGATGTCTCCCTATCATACTGGGCAATACAGATGTGAAAACTAATGCACTATCTAGAAACTTCTGTGCCAGCCACGCATCCCAGGAGGATCCGGTACCTATATTGCCCAAGGAGACTGTTGTCTCAGCCATTTCCCCTGATTTGGTCACTGAGATTAAGACCCATCAGGATATGAGACCTGCTGATTGTCGTGTTTCAAAAGTCTTCGCGCACACTCAGTACAGGCTACGATTATTGAAAGAAATGTAATGATTCTGTTTTATCTGGACATCCTGGAGTGGCTGGCACAAAAAAGCTGATTTCTCGTATCGATTGGTGGCCTTTGTTGTCTCGTGATGTTGAGGCCTGTTGAGGATGTGGCATCTTGTGAAGTCTGCGCTCGGGCAAAGGTTCCCAGAACTCGTTCTCCTGGCGAATTTTGCCCTCTACCTGTACCTGAACGTCCGTGGATGCATATCTCCATGGATTTTATGACTGACCTTCCTGTTTCTGGGGACAAATCCGTTATTTGGGTGATAGTGGACTGTTTCAGTAAAATGTGCAATCTTGTTCCTTTAAAGGGGTTACCATTGTCCAAAAAACTTGCTAAACTTTTTATTAAACATATTGTCAAACTGCATGGTTTACCGGAAAATATTGTTTCAGACAGAGGGGTGCAATTCGTTTCTCAATTTTGGAGAGCCCTTTGCAAGGCTCTGGGTATCACCCTATCCTTCTCCTCTGCCTTCCACCCGGAGACTAATGGGCAGACAGTGGGTAAACCAAATGGTTACACAAAAACTCAGTTGTTATGTATCGGATCAGCAGGTTGATTGGGTAAAATACTTACCGTTGGTTGAATTTGCCATTAACAATCTGGATAGTAGCTCGTCTGGTACCTCACCATTTTATCGCAACTATGGTTTTCACCCAAGACATGCGTCGTTTTCCAGTGCTAAGTCTAATCACAGTGGAGTGGATGTTATCTTGAAAGATCTGTGCACAGTCTGGGTCCAGTTCAGAAGAACTTGCTTAAGACCCAGAACATCCAGAAGAAAAGTTGCAATAGACGCCGTTTTTGTCCTAGAGGGTTTGCTGTTGGGGAGAAGGTATGGTTATCCACCCGAAACCTACGATTAAAAGTCCTCTCCGGTAAACTCGCGCCACGATTTGTTGGTCCATATGAGGTTCTAGAAGTGGTTAATCCAGTGGCATATCGGCTAACATTACCCGCTTGTCTCTGGATACACAACGTGTTTCATCTCTCCCTTCTCAAGAGTTACATTCAGCCTGTGACTTCGCCCTCTAGGCCACGTCCTCCAGTGTGTATTGAGGGGGACTAAGAATATGAGGTTGCCCGAATCTTGGATTCCTGTAAGGTCCAGAGGTCACTACAGTACCTGGTTCATTGGAAGGGTTATGGTCCTGAGAAGAGATCATGGGTGCCGGCTACATCCATCCATGCGGATCACTTGATAAGGGAGTTCCATGAGTCTCACCCAGACAAACCCAGACCAGGGAAGGGTCCGGTGGCCCCTCCTAAAAGGGGGGAGGGGGTACTGTCAGGGCTAGGCGGCGCTCAGCCTGCAGGGAGCAACAGCCTGCAGCTGATTTGCGACCCCACCCGGATAGACAGTCTGCTGGCAACTCTGTGAGTGACAGAGGCCCAGCTTCTCCGGACAGGGGGCGTGTCGCACCAGCCAATGGGAGAACCCGGAGGCTGCTCCAATCGGCTGCTGGGACGGTATCCGGAATCACATTTAAACTTCCTGCAGGCTGAGTGCAGCGCCTGTGATATTCTCCTGGCTGCCTTCTATACCTGTGCTTATTGCTTGTTGTTTGCTTATCCGTGTACCAGACCTCTGCTTGTTTTCCTGACCCTGTCTTGCATTCTGATTTTGTACCTCGCTTCTGTTCGTGTTTGACCTCGGCTTGTGTACGTCTTCTGTCTGATTCTGATTTGTGGCTTGGCGTTCCCATTTGGTATGGACCCGGACTGTCTGACCTTTCTTCCTCCTGACGGCCCCCCGCACTCTAGCAGCGCAGGGACTGTCGCCCAGTTGGCGTCTGCCGCCTAGGGCAGCACGTCAAGTAGGCAGGGACAGTGGGCTGGGTTCCAGTCAGGGCTCACTGCACCTCCCTTTACGTGACAGTGGGTCAGTACAATTACAATAATATCATCTTTATTAAGTTTTTTATGTTTTACTACTTTTACACAATAGAAATGCAGTTATAAAAAAATTGTGTTTTTATAACATCACATTACAAAAGCCGTAACTTTTTATTTTTCATTATACAGCACTATATAAGGATACACTGTTTTTTTGCAGGATGAGTTGACATTTTTATTTGTATCATTTTGAGGTTCACTTTTTATCAATGATTTGGGAGGCGGGATGGGAAAAAGACAGCAATGCTGGCAGTGTTTTTTGCTTTTATTTTTTAAAGCAGTCACCATACGGTATAAATGATATGTTAACTTCACTCAGCAGGTTTCTATGATTATAGCGATACTTATATATTTGTTTTAACACAAAAAACTTATTTTTTTTAAAAAACACGTTTTTGCATTACTGTTTTTTATTTTATTTTTTTAAACTTTGGAAAAAAATTTTTTATTTTTTTGTGTCCCTTAGGGTACTTGACCACTATGGAGAATGATTTCTTGTATACTATACTGCAATGCTAAGAATTTATAGCACAGTTTATAGTTACAAAGGTGGATGTCCTTCTCCTGCATAATAGCTTAGGTACCAGTATCCATGTTTCGGACGACAGCATCTAATTGGCTGAACACCTGGGATTAGAGTTATTTTTTATGTTAGTGGCTGTAACATGCAGCACCCACTGTGTATGGAGCATTCTGGGTCACAACTTTGTAGCATACATGTAGTCATATCTAAAATATTTTGGCTGAAATGAATAACAGAAAATTAAAAGTAAATTTCTGCCAAAAACAGAGGTACAGACCAGTTGTGAGTTCCCCAAAAGGAGCAAAATATTTAAAGCAAATTTCAGGACCTGCCTAGTTCTATTATCTTCCATAAGGGAGATGGACCTTCATATGCATGATTCAAATGGTTGTCACCCACAAGGGAAGAGAAGTGGTTGCTAAGCAACCTAAAATAACCATCATCCACATTTATACATACTTGTTTTGAAGCCACTCGGATGAATAGCTGATACTTTCACATCCCACTTGAAGAGATCTTGGCGCATTACAGCAGAAAACATGGACAAGGCTGCTTTAGAGGCTGCATATGCTGCAAACCCAGGAATTGGAGTCTGACCTGAAGAAGATATAAATAACTGTTGAAGAAAATGGGGAAACCACTAAGCACCAATACCAACATAATAGCGTCATCCTGATAGTTCTTCATTAATTGGGTATTACTGGAAGGTGTAGTGTTTTATAGAGAGATTACAATACAAGGGGATTATGGTCAGAGCCTGCTGGGAGACATATGTGCCAAGAATAATAGAACATTATTATGGTCATGTCAATGGTTGGGTCATGTTGGGAGGTTTAGTGCTCTATGTATAGAGAATAATACAATTGTATTGTGGTTATAGCTAGTAGTTTTTTATGTTAGGTAGTATAGTGTTTGATGTACAGAGAATAATACAATTGTATTGTGGTTATAGCTATTAGGCAGTATAGTGTTTGATGTACAGAGAATAATCCAATTGTGTTATGGTCATGCCAATCATCGGGTCCTATTGGGAGGGATGGTGCTCTATAGATAGAAAAATGCAGTTGTATTATAATTACAGTAAGTAGTCTGTTTCTGTTGGGAGGTATACTGTTTGATGTACATAGAGTAATAGAATTGTATTAAAGTCATTCAATGCATTGGGTCATGTCAGGAGGTGCGTAGAGAATGACATAGCTGTATTATAGTATCATTAAGTAGCCTGTGTCTTTTGGGAGGTATAATCTTTGATATACAGAATTTGTATTATGATTATAGTCAGTGGTTGGATGATGTTGGGGGTTGTAGTTGTCTACATTTGGAGTGTAATATGAACATACTATCATTATACCCAGTGGCCAAGTATTGTAGGGAGGTGTAAAGCTCTATGTACCGTACAAAGTATAGTATAGCACTCTATGTCCAGAACATAATTGAATTGAATCGTGGTCATGTCTGAGATGATGGTGGGGTCATGGTGTTCTAGCCATATAATTGTATTTATAAGTCAAGTCATGCTAGTAGATTTTTTATGTTTTATGTTAACTATTAACCTACCAAATGTGACCTAAATATTATCTAAAAAAAAAACAAATTGTTCCAGGACATCTGCAAAACACATTTACACATTGGCAATTCTTGATAATTCATCCAACAGATGTTTGGAAAATGTACTTATAATTACAAAACATAAGAAAGATAGGCCAAACTGAAATAAAGCACCAATGTTTTTCATCATCCTCACCCCATCCTACACTTTAATTAGAACTCTTTATGACACCTATAGATGACACCATGTCTGGTGCTATATAAAGAAATGCCAGGCTCAGAGAGTGTTGCTATAATTGTGATGTTTGTCTATGCCTCATTGGAGGATTCCGCTGTGCTAAATACTTTCAGGCTCTTTCTGTTTTGCACAGAAAAGTTAATCCCGATTGAAATGAATAGCTTATTGGAGGTCACATTGACCTTAGATCCAGTTCTTTCACAGCTTGGGTTGTACATGAAGTCAGAGGATATAACCACACGTACCGTTCATTGTGCAGTAAAACCTTTTCATCTGATAACAAGCTAGAACTTGCATGCACTGTATTACTCTAAAATGACTAAGGCGTGCTAGCTAATCCTGCACAGACACATTGTCTAGATGTATCATTTTAACTACTTCTGTAATATATTTGTTCTGGGTTAATAATATACACAATAATCCAAACCTGCTATGACCCTATAGCCCTAATAACTTTTATAAGAGTCCACACTTCAAAGTCTATAGGGGCTTACAGAGTCCTCCTAAAAATAGAGCAGTCTGGATGGATTATTCTGATTGATGTTGTTATTTCCTATCAGATAAGCAGCGTCATCTGTGCCTAGTAGCCACTTCTCCTCTGCCTCCACATATCATATTCTTTTTGTCTGACCATGCATTTTTTTTCATTCAACAAATGAATTTATTTTAAGGAGAAAAGAAAACAAGACAATAACAATATAAATCATACACATATCAATGTAGGAATACTGAAGTATGAAGAATAGATCCGGCGCCCTGTTCTAGAATGAATGCTTCCTCTTGGATAATGAGGATGTATTAAAATAAAGTATTTATTCTAATAAAAAAATTGTGAAAAGAGCATTTAAACCTTTTCCACAGAACACTAAAATAACGTGTTTCTCGCCGTACACCGGCGCTTCATCAGATACGAACACTTTGTATCTGATGAAGCGTCGGTGTACGCCGACACACGTGTTATTTTAGTGTTGTGTGGAAAAGGTTTAAATGCTCTTTTCACAATTTTTTTATTAGAATAAATACTTTATTTTAATACATCCTCGTTATTCGAGAGGAAGCATTCATTCTAGAACAAGGCGCCGGATCGATTCTTCATACTTCGCTATTCCTACATTGTTCGTACCCGTTACCGTGTGCCGGTTTCAGAGTGAAGGATCAGCGACTGCCGTTCGGAGGCTCGGAGAGAGCCAACCTCGCGTATATGCACAACAGCTCCAGGTGAGCATCACCATTTCATTCTTTACCTTTTCCAATTTGGCAATACTTAACCATAGAGCGCCCCCCCCCCTCCCTCCCCCTGTTTTTCTCTTCTATTTCTTATACACATTTCACTTATGTATATGATACAATTCTAAAGAAATACAAGAAGCATTAATAACAACCTTTGCTCAGCAGTGAGTCTGTCAACCTAGATAATACAAATAGAAAAGACATACACTCACCGGCCACTTTATTAGGTACACCTGTCCAACTGCTCGTTAACACTTAATTTCTAATCAGCCAATCACATGGCGGCAACTCAGTGCATTTAGGCATGTCGACATGGTCAAGACAATCTCCTGCAGTTCAAACCGAGCATCAGTATGGGGAAGAAAGGTGATTTGAGTGCCTTTGAACGTGGCATGGTTGTTGGTGCCAGAAGGGCTGGTCTGAGTATTTCAGAAACTGCTGATCTCCTGGGATTTTCACGCACAACCATCTCTAGGGTTTACAGAGAATGGTCCGAAAAAGAAAAAACATCAGTGAGCGGCAGTCCTGTGGGCGGAAATGCCTTATTGATGCCAGAGTTCAAAGGAGAATGGGCAGACTGGTTCGAGCTGATAGAAAGGCAACAGTGACTCAAATAGCCACCCGTTACAACCAAGGTAGGCAGAAGAGCATCTCTGAACGCATAGTACAGCGAACTTTGAGGCAGATGGGCTACAGCAGCAGAAGACCACACGGTGTGCCACTCCTTTCAGCTAAGAACAGAAACTGAGGCTCAATTTGCCCAAGCTCATCGAAATTGGACAGTAGAAGATTGGAAAAAAGTTGCCTGGTCTGATGAGTCTTGATTTCTGCTGCGACATTCGGATGGTAGGGTCAGAATTTGGCGTCAACAACATGAAAGCATGGATCCATCCTGCCTTGTATCAACGGTTCAGGCTGGTGGTGGTGGTGTCATGGTGTGGGGAATATTTTCTTAGCACTCTTTGGGCCCCTTGGTACCAATTGAGCATCGCTGCAACACCTTGTTGAATCTATGCCACGAAGAATTGAGGCAGTTCTGAAGGCAAAAGGGGGTCCAACCCATTACTAGCATGGTGTACCTAATAAAGTGGCCGGTGAGTGTAGGTGCTCACAATACTACAGAGACAAAGGACATAGCATCTCCACTATGTCTGGGCATGTGTTACATAAAATGTTGAACAAGAGAGAAAAGGAATGGAAGAAAGAAAAGTTACATTTTAGATAAGCGTTTGAAAAAATAAGACAGAAAGTATTGTTCATGTCACAGATAATCAGGCATAAGCAGCTCGGTGGTGAACAACAACAAAAACTGTACGTGGCCTTCACTGACCTGAATCACAGAACCAATTTAACAAGAAAGTGGACTGGAGAAAAAACACAGGATGGTCACACAGGATTTGCCACAAAAATCAAATAAGTTGCAGGAAAAAGTGAATCCTGTTAAAATGTAACCTTTAATATAATGATTAAAAATACAAACTAACACTTACCCTATAAATACCTTAAAGCTACAGTGAAGGAAATAATTATTTGATCCCTTGCTGATTGTGTACCTTTGCCCAGTGACAAAGACATAAACAGTCTATAATTTTAAGGTTATGTTAATTTTAACATTGAGCGATAGAATATCCAGAAAATCACATTGTAGAAATTATATAAATGTATTTGCATTTTGCAGTGAGAACTAAGTATTTGATCCCTCTGGCAAACAAGACTTAATGCTTGGTGGTAAAACCCTTGTTGCCAAGCACAGCAGTCAAACTTTTTTGTAGTTGATTTTTTTGAGGTTTGCGCACGTCAGGAGAATTTTGTTCCACTCCTTTTTGCAGATCATCTCTAAATAATTAAGATTTTGAGGCCGTTGCTTGGTAACTCAGAGCTTAAACGCTCTCCATAAGTTTTCTATGAGATTAAGGTCTGGAGACTGGCTAGGTCACTCCATTACCTTAATGTGCTTCTTTTTGAGCCACTCCTTTGTTGCCTTGACTGTATGTTTTGGGTCATTGTCTTGCTGGAAGACCCAGCCACAACCAATTTTTAATGTACTGGCGGAGGGAAGGAGGTTGTCACTTAGAATTGTATGGTACATGGCTCCATCAATACTCCCATTGAAGTAGTCTTGTGCCCTTAGCAGAGAAACACCCCCAAAACATAGGGCCACATGTATGAAAACTGTCTTGGTCTAAAACTCACTTTGTTGCCCATAGCAACCGATCAGAGCGCTTCTTTTATTTCATATAGTGCTCTGAAAAAATTAGATTGGCCATCTAATTGGTTACTATGGACAACAAAGTGAGTTTTAGACCTAGACAGTTTTCATACATGTGGCCCATAATGTTTCCACCTCCATTCTTGACAGTAGGGATGGTGTTCTTTAGGTCAGGCAGAATTTCTCTTCCTCCAAACACGGCAAGTTGAGATAATGCCAAAGAGCTCAATTTTTATCTCATCTAACCACAGCACCTTCTCCCAAACATTCACAGAATCATCCAAGTGGTAATTGGCAAACTTCAGATAGGCCTGTACATGTGCCTTCTTGAGTGGGGGGACCCCTTATGGGCACTGCAGGATTTTATACCATTACGGCGTAATGTGTTACCAATGGTTTTCTTGGTGACTGTGGTCCCAGCTGCCTTGAGATCATTAACAAGTTCCCCCGTGTAGTTTTAGGCTGATCTCTCACCTTCCTCATGATCAAGGATACTCCACGAGGTGAGATTTTGCATGGTGCCCTGGATCGATGTCGATTGACAGCCATTTTGTATTTTTTCCATTTTCTTACTATTGCACCAACAGTTGTCTCCTTCTCACCCAGCATCTTACTTATGGTTTTGTAGCCCACTCCAGCTTTGTGCAGGTCTATGATCTTGTTCCTGACATCCTTAGAAAGCTCTTTGGTCTTGTCATGTTGTAGATGTTAGAGTCTGACTGATTGAGTCTGTGGACAGGAGTCTTTTATAAAGGTGACTATTTAAGACAGCTGTCTTTAATGCAGATAATGAGTTGACTAGGAGCGTCTAACTAGCCTGTAAGAGCCAGAATTCTTAATGTTTGTAGGGGATCAAATACTTATTTCTCTTAGCACAATACAAATACATTTATATAATTTATACAATGTGATTTTCTGGATTTTATTTTGGATATTCTATCTCTCAGTGTTAAAATTAACCTATCCATAAAATTATAGACTGTTCATGTCTTTGTCAGTGGACAAACTTACACAATCAGCAAGAGATCAAATAATTATTTCCTTCACTGTATGTCCTGCCTAAACAAGGCAATCGCCCTGAGAAGGGCGGCCCCTGCTCTGGAAACTACCCCTATCAAAAAACCCTAGACAACTTTGAATAAATATCTAAAGGGCTGAGTAGATATAAAAACTACAAAATCCCAATCCATACCTAATAAAAAAAAATTAATTATACTCTATCACAGATGGGTATCCATACAAATAACGACATAGAAACACAGTGATACCCAGACAGATGCTTAATACCTTACTAATACTGAACAGATGCCAGCACAAACCATTGCATAGCATCCATACAACCATGAAAAAGGATGTACTATATGTCACCATAGCTGAACATATATAGCCTAGCTCCGACGCATTTCCCCTGTGATAATAGAGGATAATCAGGGAGAGAATAGTGCATATGTTAAAAGCAAAAGAGTATGATCTATTTAACACTCAGACAATGCAAGTGTTCATCGCTGGGATACAGTTATCTATACACTGACAAGACAAAAGGTAAGAACAATATGAACTTTTGACTTTTAGGCTCCATATCTTACCATTCACTACAGCTTTGTACAGGAGACTAATATAATTTTATAGACAATTATCTTTGAAATCTCATACATAAATTTGACTTGCAACTATATAGCATATGCTTAGTTATGCAGATTCTTGTCATGTAATTGCATTGTTACTGTTTTATTCCTGGTGGGGGAACAATCATTTTTTTCTTGTATACTAACATTTACAACCTGTTCTCACATTCCTTAATAGCTCAGTGTGTTATTAAGTTGATTCGCAAGTGAAAGGTCACTGGTTCAAGCAGCCATGAAGAAGATTTCCCAAGAAATGAGAAACCGCATCATCCAGCTCATCGATAGCGTCTCTGGGCCAAGAACATTTCCAAACTGCATCATGTGAGGCCATGACAGCTGGAAGAATAGGAAATGAAGTCTGTCCATCCATTCAAAAGCCAAGAGGTGGACGTCCAGGCAAAATATCAGAGTCAACAAGTCAGCTCATCTCGAGGTCTATTATTTCTGGTGCGACTAACATGACAGTCGAAGTGGCTCATATGCTTCATAAAAATGAAATCACAGACATCCATGCAAGCACCATGCAATGTGCATTACACAAGTCTGGAATCGTGGCCTGAAATAAGATGAAGAAGCCTCAACTTCAATCTTGTCATAAGAAGCTTTGGCTCGAGTTTGCAAAAAAGTATGAAAAGTGGACAAAAGAAAACTGGAAACAGGTCATTTGGAGCGATCAGACAAAAGTCAATACCCTGGGCTCTGATGGGTGCAAATGGGCCTGGAAGAAACAAGGGAAAATGGGGTGAACAGACTGAAAAATTGGGGGAACAGTCAAGTTTGGTGAAGGAAGTCTGGTGATTTGGGGTTGTTCCACAGCCAAATGCATTGGATACTTGAAAAGGATTGATGGTCATCTCAACGCTGAGCTATATGTGAGTATCCTACAAGATGAGTTACTTCGTGCATTCGAGTACTATGGGTTAGAAAAGGATGATATAATGTTCCAGCAGGACAACAGCCCAAACCATACGTCAAGATTGGTGAAGAAACGGTTCAATGACAATGAAGTATATTTGCTAGTTTGGCCTCCACAGTCCCCAGACCTCAACCCAATTGAAAACTTGTGGGTAGACTTGAAAAAAACGCTGTATTAATACTCAATTGAGTCGACTAGTATGCACCAACATTGGGAACATGCAGAAGAGACCTCGGATCAGATTTCAGTTGAGACATACTTGAATATGATCAGGAGCATGCCCAGAAAGATTCTGGTAGTGTTGAAAGTCAAAGTTGAATTTACAAAATAATAAAACTTAAAATGTAGGTTTTTAGAAGCAAAACAGTAACAATGCAGTTACATGACAAAAATCTGCAGAACTAAGCATATGCTAAACAGTTGCAGGTCAAAGTTATGTATGAGATCACCAAGATGATTGTCTATAAAATAGTAGCTTCACATCAAAATTTGTAGTGGTTGGTGAAATATGGAGCCTGAAAATCAGAAGTTAAAAAAATTGTTACCCTTTTGCTTGTCAAAAAATAGCTCTGGGGCCCTTCTAACCAATCAGGCTTGTCCACAGTATATAATCCTTTTCAGGTATTCATTTTTTTTTTTGCAGAAAATAGCCATGGAGAACGTAGATTATCGCATTTAAGATTTAACTGCGCAGCAACAATGTAAGCAATCATGATGCTGCTCTGCCCAGTGCCTCTATTTTGTCCTTCCTTCATGTAAATGAGAGATTATGTATGTGCAATTACAATTACACAACAAACTAATTAAATAATCAAAGAGCCAATTATTGAGCTGTGACAAGCGAGTTCTGACAAACTAATGAGCTCATTAATTAATAGCCAGGATCTCAGACTTGGCTTTAGAAATTTGATTGATCCACCCGCTAATATTTTTGTATTTAAATGACAGTATGATTGTGGGTTAGCAGTGTAGGGTGGTAGACATGGGCTGCAGGTGCATAGGGTATAATACCATGGCTGCTGTCAATCACTTTCCTCAATTTGCCATTCTAATTATATAACCAGGAATTACTCTCTATGCTTAAGTGCTCAGTTGAGCTATACACAGTTGACACCATGAGTAACGTGTATGACTAATGAATTAAGTCAGTGCCTGCAGATGGATGGGATAGATAGCTATCTTAGCTCTGCTCTTGTCTACATCTTCCTATTGCTCCAGTTTCCCTCCACTCACAACAGACAATCTCCACAATCACTAGAACAGTGCCACCCTATTCACCTCACAAGAGGACTATAGAAATGATGAGGAGCGTGCCACCACAACTCTTTTTATAGTCTGTGGGACTTTGTTTTTGTTCCAGGGTTTCCGCGATGTTTAAATGTTTGGAAATCATAAACCTAAAAGTATATTGAAAGCGTCTCATCATAGAATATTCCTCAAATATGAAAACCTCTTTGTTTTTTAAAAGCTAATTTTGCAAGAGAAGTTGGCAAACATTTTCCCTGTAGCTGCATCTCCAGGGAAAATACAGTATTAAATGCGGCCATTCAGATTAATGACCATCCATAAAATACATGTATGGGTCAGGTCAGTCACTGCTTGTTAGCTGACTCTGTCAAGTTTTGACACAACTCACCTTATCATGTTAAAAAAAAACTGTAATTCACATACATTGGACATGAGTTTCCTTATCTTTAGACCAGGGATAATTCAAAGCAGAGGAACATGGAAGTTAAAGTGAAAACACCTTGTTATTCATTTTTCCCTCCATATCTAACATAGACCCATAGACTGCAGAAAAATACCACATATCCCATTTAGTCTGCCCTTATATTGTTTCCTTTTTATTTTAGTCTTAGGCTATGTTCACACGGCTTAAAATGGAACGTATTTCAGTCCGTAATTACGCGCCGTACTGCGCGAATTATGGCTGGAATACGTCCCAGTCATTACTGTAATCCACAGTTCTCATAGAGAACTATGGATTACGTCTCCTCTCCCTGCTCGGCGAATCCGCCGCGGGGGGAGATAAGTGACATGTGAATTACCAGCGGCGTATATGTGCCGCTAGTAATGATAGTCTATGGGCCGACGAGGTGCCGGCCCCCCGCTCCCGCCCCGCCCCCGTCCACACGGCATAATTGCGGGGCATAATTATGCCCCGCTAAGGCTATGTTCACACGGCTTAAAATGGGACGTATTTCAGTCCGTAATTACGCGCCGGAGTGCGCAAATTACGGTTGGAATACGTCCCAGTTATTACGGTAATCCACAGTTCTCATGGATTGCGTCTGCTCTCCCTGCTCGGCGAATACGCCGAGGGGGGAGATAAGTGACATGTGAATTACTAGCGGCGTATATGCGCAGCTGGTAATGCAAGTCTATGTGTCGGCGAAGTGCCGGCCCCCCCCGCTCCCGCTCCCGGCCACACGGCGTAATTGCGGGGCATAATTACGCCCTGCAAATAAGCCGTGTGAACCTAGCCAAATAGGCCATGCACACTAGCCTTAGGATAGATAAGTGTTTATCCCAGGCAGATTTACATTCTCTTACTGCTGCTTTTGTCAACCACATCTGCAGGAAGTTTGATGTCAGCATCTAATATTCTTTAATTTAAAGGGGTTGTCTCATCTCAAAGATTCATAGGATACATGATTGAAATAATGCTGCTTTGCTCTGTCACTTCCTGGTCAAGCTATCTGTAATTAGCATATGAGCTCCATGTATTCAGACCTCTGTTTATTTGTCTAGATTAAATAAATTACTGTCACGATCTGCAAATTCCTCTGCCTCCTGTCTGCATGCAATTGTGTGTTTGATCCTGGCGGTTGGAATTTGCTAATTCTGTTCAGTGCTGCAACAGTTAACACCTCAAACTGGGCTGGGCCAGGTGCAGCGCTTCCTTATCTGCTGACTCCTATAAAAGACACCTCCTACCAACAGTCTGGGCCTGAGTATTGGTGTTGCAGGGTAAAGGCCCGCTTCCCTGCCTCAAGCCGCTTGCATCCTGTCCTTGCTGCGTTCCTGGGAAGTTCCTGCGTTTGTTCCTGTGTGCCTCAGCCGTGTCTCCTGGAAGGTCCCTGTGTTCCTCAGCCGTGTCTCCTGGAAGGTCCCTGTGTTCCCTCAGCGTGTCTCTGGAGCCTGTGTTCCTGACGTGCCGCCTGGAGGGTCCCTGTGTTCCTGAGCCGCCGCTGAGGGACTGTGTGCCTACGTGCCGCTGGAGGTGACCTGTGTGCCTGAGCCGTGCCGCCTGGAGGTGAACCTGGTGCGACGTGCGCCTGGAGGTGACCTGTGTTCCTGAGCCGTGCCGCCTGGAGGTGACCTGTGTGCCTGAGCCGTGCCGCCTGGAGGTGACCTGTGTGCCTGAGCCGTGCCGCCTGGAGGTGACCTGTGTGCCTGAGCCGTGCCGCCTGGAGGTGACCTGTGTGCCTGAGCCGTGCCGCCTGGAGGTGACCTGTATTTCAGTGGCTGTCTCTCTGTAACTTACTAGTTCTTCAGCGTGGCGCAGCAGCTTGTGACTGAGCAGCGGGCGGCACCTCCTCCTTACTCAGGCCACTGGCAGTGCATCGACAAATTACTTCAGTAAGTCCCGCCCCATGGGCAGGCCTCACTGATTCAAATGATCGTGCCTCCTGCCCACGGCCCGAGGAAGGAGGAGGGGCCGCCTGCTGCTCAGTCACAAGCTGCTGCGCCGCGCTGAAGATGTAGAAAGTTACAGAGACACAGAGCCATTGAAACACATGATGGCGCACAGCGCTGCGTGACTCTCAGAGCGGGCCTCTCCTCCCCATCAGTAGCACCGGGCCATTTCCCAGTCCAGTCCCATAAGGCCCCTATATGTTGTGGGGCCCCCCATAAGCCCCCTGTATGTTGGGGGCCCCCTAAGGCCCCTGTATGTTGTGGGCCCCCATAAGGCCCCTGTATGTTGTGGGGCCCCCCATAAGGCCCCTGAATGTTGTGGGGCCCCCCATAAGGCCCCTGAATGTTGTGGGGCCCCCCATAAGGCCCCTGTATGTTGTGGGCCCCCCATATAAGGCCCCTGTATGTTGTGGGCCCCCCATAAGGCCCCTGAATGTTGTGGGGCCCCCCATATAAGGCCCTGAATGTTGTGGGGGCCCCCATATAAGGCCCGTGAATGTTGTGGGGCCCCCCATATAAGGCCCCTGAATGTTGTGGGGCCCCCCATATAAGGCCCCTGAATGTTGTGGGGCCCCCCATAAGGCCCCTGAATGTTGTTGGGCCCCCCATATAAGGCCCCTGAATGTTGTTGGGCCCCCCATATAAGGCCCCTGTATGTTGTTGGGCCCCCCATATAAGGCCCCTGTATGTTGTGGGGCCCCCCATATAAGGCCCCTGTATGTTGTGGGCCCCCTAATGCCCCTGTATGTTGTGGGCCCCCATAAGGCCCCTGTATGTTGTGGGGCCCTCCTAAGGCCCCTGTATGTTGTGGGGCCCCCGATAAGGCCCAGTATGTTGTGGGGCCCCCCATATAAGGCCCCTGTATGTTGTGGGGCCCCCCATATAAGGCCCCTGTATGTTGTGGGGCCCCCCATATAAGGCCCCTGTATGTTGTGGGGCCCCCCATAAGGCCCCTATATGTTGTAGGGCCCCCCATCGGGCCCCTGCATGTTGTGGGGCCCCCCATAAGGCCCCTGTATGTTGTGGGGTCCCCATAAGGCCCCTGAATGTTGTGGGGCCACCATAAGCCCCCTCAATGTTGTGGGGTCCCCATAAGGCCCCTGAATGTTGTGGGGCCGCCATAAGGCCCCTGAATGTTGTGGGGGCCCCATTCAAGGCCTCCAAATGTTGTGGGGCCCCACTCAAGACCCCTGAATATTGTGGGGCCCCACTCAAAGCCCTTCACCAGACCTGTGGGGCTCCACACGGCTGGGGGAATTTGAGTGGGACTGCAAGCGGTGGCTGAGTGGGACCACTCAAGTTTCCTCCATGTGGGGCCCCACTTGAGTTCTCCCTCTACTTACGTGGACCTTCTACCTGGCTACCTACCTATGGGGACCCACTATCTACTTACCTATGGGGGTCCCTATAAAACTAACTACCAGGGCACCAAAGGGGTAATTATTACTATTTGGGGAACTATGGATGGGGAGTTTGTTCATAGGGAGGTGTATACAGGTGGGATTGTGAGTCAGGTGTTTGTGTTGTGAATTCTGCAGGGTCGAATGGTGTCCAGGAAAAGTCCTCATGGTGGCCTGGACCAGATGGAGAAGAAAGTGGAAAGTGAATGACTTATCAGATGACGTCACCTGTGAGTCACTAAATATAACTGTACTGTATGTTCTTGTATCTGCCATTATGTATGAAAACTATCTATGTGTAAGACCTTTTGTTGTCCATAGCAACCAATCAGAGCTCCCCTTTATAGTGCTCTGAAAAAATGACAGGGGCACTCTGATTGGTTGCCATGGGCTCTGATTGGTTGCTATAAGCAACAAAGAAAGTCTTATACCTAGACAGTTTTCATACATGCCCCCCTATATGGTTACTGTATGGTGGTAATATTGGTGGTATTGTAATGGATTATATTCAGTAACAGTATTGTGGCATTATTATGCATCTTTGGAGTTATGTGGTGCTGATGTGGCCGTATTACGTGGTCTGTGTATATTGTGGTTATATTTGTAATATAAGCTTTAGTAAGCTGGTTTGGTTAGTAACATTATAGTGATATTAGTCACCATACGTAGTGATATGTGGCGGTATTATTTCTTCTTTGTATATTGTTTGGTTATATTGGTATGGGTATACTGGTTTGGTCTACAACATTGTACTGGTATTAGTTACTATATGTAGTGATATGTGGCGGTATTATTCGGTCTTTGTATATAGTTGGGTTATATTGGACTGGGTAACTGGTTTGGTCAGTACTATAGTGGTGACACACGTTGATCATGCAGTGTTATTTGCTGGCTCTTGTATATGTACTCATTACTGTAATATAGATAAACTGTACGTTGTAAAATTCAACAAACTAAATCCAAAGACAATAGTGCAATTGTATTTTTTTTTTTTTCATGCGTTGGTAGGCAGTGGTTGAGGGGCGTGGTTGTTAGGGGCAGAGCGATGCGATTGATAGGGGCGGGGTTGATAAGGGGCAAGGTTGACAGGGGGCCCAGGTGCTTTAGCTGTAGGGGGCCCTGAAATGTCTCATGGCAGCCCTGATGACATCACTCCCTGCTATCAGATAGAACAAACAGCAGGGGATAAGGAGTTCACAGGTCGGTCACTTGCGAAACTAGAAAGCCCTCAGAATGTGATAAAATCATTTGTAGCTCCTTAACAAAAAAAGATGAACAAAGCAATATATTTGGAAAACTTCTTCATTTAGTGTTCCCTACATTTTGAAAGCTATTCTTTGTAGTGAGACAACCCCAAATTAAAAATAATCTTCTCTGACACTGCTTCTGATCTTTTCTCCAACACTTTTAAAATTCTTTCCCCTTTAGGTGGTGTTTAGTTTCTTATTAAACACAACTAAAAAATAATGTTGTTTTTGCCAACTATTGTCCTAATATGATTTATATCAATTTGTAAAGTCTAAAACTTAACATTTATTCACAGTTTTCACTGAAATAAAATAGTGTTTGATTTAAATCTCCAAATAGACACTGCATTATTAACTTACATTTGTCATATGTCTCTGCCTGTAGCACATAGAATACAGCAGGAGATACCAGGGGCTTTGTAAATATCCGATTTTTACCTTTTTGGCAAAATAACATTTTACATATAACTAGGTCCAAGAAATTCTTCTAAATCATCTGATATTAGTATTCTCTGCATGACCTGTATTGTTCAAACTATTGTCCTAATTTATATGATTTATATCAATTTGTACAGACTAAAACATTTTATATATAGTTTTCACTGAAATAAAGTACAGTGTTCGATTATAATCTTTTATATTTTAAAACTGTAATTAGAGTGCTCATATAGCAGCCAGGTACATGTACATATGTTCTTTTATGTAAGGACATCTGTAATAGTTTACAATCTAAAGACTATGGAGTATATTTGTTCTAAAATTGCTAAATTCAATGCTAAATTGGAGTAAACTTGGCAATTTTAGAATAAAATGTTTCCCCGAAAATAAGACAGTGTCTTATATTAATTTTTGCTCCTAAAGACGAGTTAAGACTTATTATTAGGGGATGTATTATTTTTCTATGAACAATAATTCAGATTTATTGTTGAACAAAACATCAACATGTATTAATATACTGTAATGATTTTATCACAAACATCAGCATAAGCAGCCAAACTCTGAATTGCATTAAAAAAAGCACTACGTCTTATTTTCGGGGGATGTCCTATTTTCGGGGAAACAGGGTAGCTTTCCAAGTAACAACTTAAGCAGTATCTAGCCTATTGTACAATTTTGTGTCATCAGCAAGCAGACAAACCTTATCTAATTCTCCACTACTTACCCGCCATACTAGATATGGTCACGAGTCTTCCCTTGGCTTTTCTCAGTAGCGGCATAAACATCTTAGTGACCTGAACAACTCCAATGAAATTCACATCCATACATTGTTTGTAGACACTTATGGGCAACAATTCTCCATCTGCCATGTAGCCAAGAATCCCAGCGTTGTGCACAATACCCCAGAGACCTAGACCAAAGAACACACAACAGAATGTGAGCATTAGAACTTGTGATAGGGATATATCCAGGATTTGTGTTGACATTATACACATTAATGTGACATAAAGGATGCACTATGAGAAACGTCCTAGGAATCTACAGTCATGTTCAAAAGTTCTCTATATCAAAAGTTCTCTATTGTTCTCTGGAGTCCATCATAGAATATGATGTGATAAAGGGAATGTTACTTGAATTTTTTCTTAAAATCATTTCATCAAATGTCAAAAGCTGAAAATCTGCATTGTTAACTTACAATTGTCATACATCTGTGTCAGTGACACATAGAATACAGTACTGTATATAAGATATCAGGGCCTTGTAAATATTTTTGCCTTTTTGCTCATTAAAATATCTGACTAGGTCCAAGAAATTCTTCAATCTCATCTGACATTAGTATTCTCTGCATGACCCATATTGTCCAAACTTACATCTAACTGGTCTCTATCTCTGTTTCTAGGTAAGTTTGGTCTCACAGGGTTGGTGCTATTTAATTCAGTGGAAGGAATTCAACATTGAAATATATTCACAGTCAGGAGATAGTCCGTCTATTTGTGTAGTTGTATAAAGAGCATATTTGCATTCAGAGACAATATATGCATGGCTTTTATTTCTCCAGTTCAGTATCTCAATGCATAATTACATCATTATAGGTTTTGAAGATATGTGCTTCTATAACCTGGCGCTAAGAGAACAATGTTTCCAAAAAGTTGTCTCAGAAGTCAAATGCAGCACTCTAAATGAGGCTTGTTAGGTTTGTAAGTGGTAGATAATATTGAGCTGCTAGAGACAAACAGACTATGTACACCTGTTCTTCAGCTAGTATTGCTTGGGGCAAGCTCAAGTCTGCTATAACATTAAAATATTGTGTAGGTGTTCCTCATGCCACCAAAACAGTTCTGACTCAACAAGATATGGGCGCAGTAGAACCTCCAAAGAGGTTCTGCAGTATCTGGCACCAAGACGTTATCAGTCAATCTTTTAACTACTCGCCGGTACGTACCGGTAGGTCATAGCAACACTAAGGGAGTATGAAGCGGGGTCACTCGCTGAGCCAGCTCCATATGTGGCAGGTCCCAGTTGTTTGATACAACTAGCACCCGCAGGTAACAGCAGCGATCCTTGCTGTTTAACCATTTAGACACGTTATCACGGCCACAGCATCGAAATTAATGAGTTGTTCCTCCCACTGATCACCCCCCTCCCACTACGTGATCACGAGGCGAGAAGAGATTGCTATGGCAACCACACACCTAATAAAGGCTTTCATGATTGCCATCTTACTGCTTTTATGACTTCCTGTCTAAGGAAGAAGGGTGTATAAGCAATTACATTCTCAAGTGGTCAAGTACCCTAAATGTATAAGTAAAAAAAAGAAAATTAAAATATAAAAAATTAAAATATTAAAAGTTGAAAAAAAAAAACTTTTGTCATTTTACAAAACATTTTTTTCTACAGGGTGGTGTCCCTGAGAGTCAGTTTAAATAGTTGGCAGCAATCAGTGGTTGGCTTACGGTGCCCCTGAACCAGGGGTGACAGCGGAGGGTATTTACGGAGGATTAATGGTAGAAGGAATCTTAATATTTGCCAGATCTTTGTAGCTCCAAGGACCTTAGCCCCATAGTCTTTTTTCATAGGTGGATGTGGTTAGAATGCTTGTGGGGTTTTTACAAATATCTCCAGCTCCGCCACGCTCTGTCAAACAAATCTAACCCCACTAGATTCCAAATTATTACATTTATTCTCATTGATCTTATACAGAATAGGAAACAATCAAAAGGCTCAATTTCTTTAATATATACACATTTATTACAAAAATATCTTTCAGTGGCAAGGGCATTATTCATAGCACGTAAGGTCATTGCGCAAAAATGGCGTAAACCCCCCAAGATATCTGAATTTGTTAAGAAAGTAAACTGGCTTATCACTTTAGAGAAGGGTATCTATAAGAAAAGGGGTAATATTGATAAGTTCTATAAGCTATGGAATATCTGGTTGCATACCCCAGGCCTGGTATCTCCGTATATACTCAGAGACAGGATTTTGAATTTGTAATAGATTTGTTTTCTGCTCAGGTTACAGTATTGGGGCAAACATATTATATAACCGAAAACTTTTCTATTTGTATGGAGCAGAACTACTGTCCGTAACATACTCAGAAAGATGGATTCGGACGAAAATTACTCTATAGATATCACAGTCTATACATCTCAGGAAGCAAAACGGAATGTCTATATATGGAAGCTCTTCTAAGTTTAAACTATGTTCTTTATGTTGAGGGAAGGGAGTGGTTGGGGGGATTCTTTGTTTTTATTTTTTTCTCTTTTGCACTTTGTAATTATGTCAAAGAAAATCTGTTCCTTTTTGAAAATGAAAAAAAATATAAAAAAAAAAAAGAATGCTTGTGGGGTGTTTTCTGGGGGTAATTTTCTGAGTACGGTTATGTACAGTGTTTGTTAATAAAACGGCTGCTGTGGCCAATTTATCCAACCTTGTTTCAGTGTTATCCTTGATAGGGAATGGGTTTGGCTTGGTAGGAGTAAGGGAGGCTTGGGTGAATTGGGAAAGTTTGTTTGTATTTGGCCAAAGATAAGTGAACAACAGGGTCATGCTGATAAAGTTACATTAAATTCCACCATCATCTGAACCTCTCGCTTCCTCCTCCAAAACTTCACATCCTGCTTCAGTTCTCTAGAAAGTGCTACCCCGTACAGTGAGATTTTAAGAGCCCTAAAAATACATCTTTTTTTATTTGCCTAATTGCTAACCCCTCTCTCTTAGTCACACTCATTCCTGACACTCCATACACTCATATGCACTTATCCCTATACTGATGTGCTGTCTCGGTGGCAGGTGTGTTCACTTCTATGCATACTACCCCATATTTATGGAAGATAGCTGGACCGTTGTGTAAACGGACCACTTCGTTTGTCTCTAACCCCTATACACACAGATTATAAACTCTTG
Organism: Phyllomedusa bahiana; assembly: GCA_025379985.1. Classification (NCBI taxonomy): domain Eukaryota; kingdom Metazoa; phylum Chordata; class Amphibia; order Anura; family Hylidae; genus Phyllomedusa; species Phyllomedusa bahiana. The sequence continues at coordinate 34,727 of JAODAL010025588.1, read as the reverse complement.
TGACCAAAGCCCTCACATTTTGTCTATTAACAATGTTACTTTGTATTGTAAAATGCTGTGGAATATGTTCATGCTATTTAAATAAATATTATTATTGGTGTAAATGGTCAATACACGTATCATTATATTCATTGAGATCACTTAGGGGGACATGTCCCAGAACACCAACGCCAGTTTTTTAGTCTATTTTGCATCAAAACCACTTTTGATGCCATATTCTCAGTGTAAATGAACTGTTATACACCAAAACTAGGCGCATTATACGCCGGGCACCACACAATGTAATGCACCGAAAAATTATACGCTGTGCGCCTCCATAACGCAATGCGCCTATTGAGGCGCATTACATATACTAGTAATATGTTATGCACCTCCGTTGCGCAATGCGCCTCGAGAGGCACATTACATATACTACCAATGATACGCTTTGTGACACGATTCGCATAATGCGCCTTTTTCGGCGCATTAAGTTTACCTGACGCCAGATTTTTGAGAGGATCGGACTTTCTGCCGCACTTTACAGTGATTTAATGCGCCTAAAAACTGTTGCGGCGCTGCCAATTTTCGGACATGTCGCCTTTAGTGTTGTCCACTAATTTCAATAGGATATGACTGTCCTCAAGAACAAAGAATTTAAAGGGTTGTGCGACAAAATACATTTATTACCAGTCCACAGGATAGGTAATAAATGGCGTTTCTGCTACTGGTACCTCCACCAATTGCTAAAACATGGACTCGGCTGTCTCTGTTGGTCCCATAGACTTTGAATGGCGCAGCAGTCCGCAAGTTCAGCCACTACTACGTTCAAAGAGTACCTTGCTGTGCAAGGGGCTGTGAGGAAGCACGGGGGACTCGGGCCCTCATTTTAGTGATCAGTGGGAATTCCAGCGGTGGAACCCCCAGTTATAAGACATTTATAACCTATCCAGTGGATTGGTGACAAATGTCTGTCATGGCACAACTCCTTTATCAGGAACCTATCATCAGAAAATGACATTGTTCAATTCATCTTTTTATGTTAAACACATTTTTCAAAAATGTTTGGTTGTGTTTTCTTAAATTTTCCATTTCACTATCAATATTTTTTTTAAAAATCCTGAGATTCTGCAGCTTTCAATTTAGCCACTAGACCTAATAGTCTGACACGTCCTGTTCTGTAGAGAAAACTTTTCAGCGGTCTCCTCGCTACCAGCACAGGCAGGATTACACTGAAAGGTGGCACCAATGTGTATAGATAACACAGGATCCACAATTCACAATAGGAGGTAGTCACAGTTCACCCTTTCCCCTCCCTTCACACTGACTTCTTCCCGGGGAAAGAGCAGCCCAAAAGACACTATAGAAATTTGTGGGTCTCTCCTTTCACAGACATCTTTGCCCTGAAGCGTTCTAAAGCATCTAAATTGAAACCAAAGTTTACATACTGAATAAAAAACACATTTGCAATTTTTCTCACGACATGAAAACAGAAAAACCTTACCCGTTTTTGGTCAATTAGGGTTACCAAAATTTTTAAAATTTCCCCAAATGCCGAATGAGGAAAATTTTTTAAGGAAATTTTTATTACTTTCTAAAAGTTTACATACTTTTCTTTTATTATTTGGGGGCTTTTGCCCTTAAACTGAGACTTGGGCAAACTTTTTGGGATACCCTTTCCACTGGGGCTTTCACAATGGTTGATTTTTTCCCCAAATTGTGTAAAGGCAAAGTAAATCCTCATGTAGGGGTAAAAATTTTGGTTTTTTTCAGAAAAGCAATAAAAATGCTTTACCAAATCTAATGAAATTTTTAATGTAAACTTTGGGGGAAAGGGTAAAAAAAAAATCCCTTTAAAAAAATTCCCCCTCTCTTTTTCCTGGCATTTTTTAAATATAAAAAATTTTGGTAAATCCAAAATTTGGAAACCTTTAAACGGGAAAGGTTTATTTAAAATTTTCATTTCAGTAAAGAAAAACTTGAAATTAAACCTTTCTCTCATTTTTCGGGCCAAAATTGGAAAAAATAAATAATTTTGGGGTTCCCTAATTGACCTAAAAAGGGTTTTTAAGGGTTTTTATTCTTATTTCATGTCAAAAAAGGGGGAAAAAACCATGCATTTTGTGTCTTTTTTTTACAGTGAAAGAAAAAACTTCGGGTTTTAAAAACTGTACCCAAAAATGCTTTTGAAAGAAAACCCCCGACAAAAAAGGTTTCCCCCAAATAAAAAATTATATAGAAAACAAAATTTTAAAAAATCTACAATCAGAAAATAAAAACATCTAAGAATAAAAGAATATGTATCAGTATCTTGTCTTAATTCATTAAAAAAAATTGGCGACAGATTCCCTTCAAGTTGGCTGTTCACATTAGAGAAAAGTTATGTGAGCAAGCTGCTTCTGGTTTTATTGGCCAACTATCTCATATGCATAGGGGCCTACTGGTTATCCTGATCTCCAATATTGGTGGAGCTTCAGCATGTTCGATTTCAAAAAGAAAAAAAATTTTTTTTAAAAACCAGTCCCTGACAGAATTTCTGCCCGCTTATCCAGGGTTGGGGAAAACCCAAAGCTTAAAAAACCCTTTATTAAAAATTTTCATCCTTTGGGGTTTGGGGAATAAATTTCAAAATGCAAGCTAAAACCTTTCCCAAAGGATTTTGTTAACAAAAATTAAATTTGTTTAACTGCTGAAATTTATTAAATTCATTTAAGGAAAAACAAAAGGGTTTCAGATTTTGGCCAAGAAAAAAGGGTTTTGTGGGCCCTTGGGTAATTTTAATGTACCCAAATCCTGTTTACAGCCTCACCTTTTGCTCACTAATTGATTTTTAAATTTTAGGGGGTGTTTTTTAAAAAAAATTCCAGACCCCCCAAAACCTTTTTCATTAAAATTTTGCAATTTGGACCTCTGAAAAACTTTCCAAAAAATCCCCCCGGCGACCTTTACCGTGATTATAAAGGAGGCCCCTGCAGCCCAAATTTCCCCCCGCAGAAGTGGCTGGCCCTTTAATGTGTCTCAGCGCCAAAGTACAAAAAGTTAAAAAAAGTTTAAAAGAGAGGAGATGTTTTTTGGAAAAGCCCGGGTTTCCGCAACCCCCCAAAGAAAACGCTCAGGAGGAACGTTTGTTGGTTCGAAAATCAAAAAGCCCGCCCCTCTTCCACTTCAGCAAAGCCCCCAACAGGCCTGGTCACCTCAAGTCCCTGTGTCAACCCAAAAACAGTTTGTAGGGGTTCTGTCTCGAAAAGGCCCCCATGGGTTTAATAAGGGCCCCGAAGCCAGCACTTTAAAAAAAAAGCACTTACAAAAACCCTGTGGCATTTGCCAAGGCCCACAAACCTGGGTAAATGGAAGGACGCTGGAAAAGTGGGGAGAAAAGGGGTTTCTCAGGAAACTTCAATTTTAATTACACCCCAAGCCACCGCCCAAAAAACCCGCAGGAGGACCTACCGGAGCCCATTTGGGTCCCAAAATACCCCAGAAAACAGTTAAATTTGGTGGTTTTAAAAAATCATTTATCTGGGGTTACATTCAATATGGGGGTGGCGAAAAAATTTGCCAAAGGGGGGGGGCAATATCAAAGCCAAAAAACAAAAGTATTAGCACCTCTTACTTTCCCTATCATAAAAGGGGTCAAATTTTGCAGCAGGATGGTCTTCTCTCATACATCCTCCCCAAAATCAAAGTTCCCCAAAAGGGAAAAAAAAGAGGGAAGGGGTCCCGGACTGGCCAGCCCAGGGCAAACCCGACATGGGAAACCAAATTCAAACATGTTTTGGAGAGTATTTAAAAAAGGGAACTTTGGAAAAACCAAAAACCAAAGAATCCTTTTACAAAATCCCGGGGAGGCAAAATAAGACTAAAATTTTTTTGCTATTCCTGATTTCCCTTATCAATTAAAATTTTATGAATCATTGTCGAAACCCCATGGGATGCAGTCCCTTTCAAAACTCATGAAAGTCATACAAAATATTAAATATGGCTTTAAAAACCCCCAAAACCCTTTTATTCCCAAATTTTTATGAAACATATCTTTGTATTTGAAAAGGGAATTATTTGTTTGATTTTCCCCATGACCCTTTTCTGTGGGGCACAACTTTTGTCTTGCCAAAATCTGAAACCCTTTTATGTTCCTTAAATGATAAAATATTTCAGAAATGAAGCAAATTTTTTTTCGTTAACAAAATCTCATTTGGGAGGGTTTCAGCTTTCATATGAGTCATTCCTAAAACCAATGGATGAACTGTAAGTCTGGTTATAAGCTTTGGTTTCCACAACATGGATAAGCGACAGAACTTCTGTCAGGGAATGTACTATGTTTTTAGGAAGATAAGCTGCTACTTCTCTTAATGACTTATTAGTGGTATATGTTCCAATGTCTTAAATATGGTGCCTACTCTCTTTGACCTATAGACAGTAAGAGCTGCCTTGTTATTTACATACAGTATCTTACAAAAGTGAGTACACACTTCACATTTTTGTAAATTCTGTATTATATTTTTTAATGGGACAATATTGAAGATATGACACTTTGATACAATGTAGTCAGTGCATAGCTTATATAAGTGTAAATTTGGTGTGCCCTCAAAATTACACACAGCAATCAACATCTAAATCACCGGCGTACATTGGCAAGTGAGTACACACTTAAGTAAAAAGGAAAAAATTGGGGCCCAAATGTTTTAAAATTTTTGTTGCCCCCCATTAATTTCTATCAGTGCTTTTTAAACCCCTTTTGTTGTTGACAAATTTCGTTTTTTCCCTCCTCGTCTTCCCAGAGCCATAACTTTTTTATTTTTCCACCTACAAAGACACATGAGGGCTTTTATTTTGCGGGGGAAGATGTACTTTCTAATGTTGTTATTCACTGCACTATAGAATATACTGGGAAACCGAAAAAAATTCCAAAAGGGACAAAAATTTTGAAAAAAAAAAAAACGTACTTTCACCATGTTTGCGGGAGTTTTGCTTTTAACGGCGTTCAATCTTCGGTAAATATAATGTGCTATCTGTATTCTACAGATTGTTATGCATCCATTAATACCAAACATGTAGCGTTTCCGTTATGTTTTGGTTCTGTAAAAAAAATTCCAAACTTTTTCTATATTTGAAATTTGCATCGCGGCGCCATTTTGTGCGACCAATAACTTTTTCGTAATAACACCTGCGGAGTCATTTAAGGGTTTGCAATTTTTTGGCGGGCTGAAGTGTACTTTTTATTGCTAGCATTTTGGGAATGCATGTGACTTTTGTTATCACTTTTATTCCATTTTTTAAGTGACGTTAAATGACCAAAAAAACGCAATTTTGGCGTTTGGAATTTTTTTCTTCTACGGTGTTCAGCATATGGGATAAATGATGTTATATTTTTATAGATTGGACTTTTTTGGACGCGGCAAATTTTTTATTATTTTATTGCTTTTATTTGTAAAATGGGGAAAGGCGGGGTGATTTGAACTTTTAATACTTTTTTTGTACTTTAAAACTTTATTTCTTTTTTTTACTTTAACATTGAGTCCCCATATGGGGCTTGACCACTAGGGGGTGCGATCGTTATTACAGTCTAATGCATTGTATAGACAATGCATTAGACTGTACCAAGATGGCGGTTTCCTACTTCCTGCCTGCGGCCGGAAGTGTGGCAAACCAGGACATGGCAGTGATGGAGGCCTTCTCAAGGCTCCCTGCTGCCTTGTCTAGGCATTGGATGCCGAACGGCCTGAAGATCGGTGCGCGGCACCGATCTTCATTCATTTAGACGCCGCAGGCATCTTTGCCGCGGCATCTAAGGGATTAAACAGCGCGGGCGGGCGACGCTGCCCACTCGTGCTGTACTGGCCGGGTGTTAGCTGCGATCAGCCGCTAACACCCGACGGCTGTGCGGGAGGGTCGCAGAGTGATCCTCCTGCAAAGCCCCTTGCCGTCCCTGGGATGTACTCATACGGGTTAACTTTCTTGGGCATGAGTTCACTAGAGTTTCACAGATTTCCACTGAAATCCTCTTCCATTCCTCCATCACAGAGCTGGTGGATGTTGGAGACCTTGCACTCCTCTACTTTCCGTTTGAGGATGCTCCACAGATGCTCAATAGAGTTTAGGTCTTGAGATATGCTTGGTCAGTCGAGCACCTTTACCCTCATTTTCTTTAGCAAGGCAGTAATCGTCTTGGAGGTGTGTTTGGGGTCATTATCATGTTGGAATGTGGTCCACTTTCCTAAGGTAGGGGATCATGCTCTGCTTCAGTATGTCACAGTACATGTTGGCATTCATGGTTCCCTCAATTAAATGAACTGTAGCTCCTCACAGCCAGCAGCACTCATGCAGTCCCAAACCATGACACTCATGCTTGACTGTAGGCACAATTGTATTTTTACTCCTCACCTGGTTGTGAGCACACACTTAACACGATCTGAATAAAATAAGTTTATCTTGGTCCTGAGTCTGCTCGTCTTCAGCAAACTGTTTGTGGGATTTCTTGTGTGTCATCTTTAGAGGAAGCTTCCTTCTGGGACAACAGCCATGCAGACCAATTTCATGCAGTGTGTGGCATATGGTTTGAGCACTGACAGGCTGACTCCCCACCCCTTTATCCTCTGCAGCAATGCTGGCAGCACTCATACATCTATATAAAAAAGACAATCACTGAATATGATGCTGAGCACCTACACTCAACTTCTTTGGTTGACAATGGTGAGGCCTGTTCTGAGTGGAACCTGTCTTGGCCATGGTCTTGGCCACTGTGCTGCAGCTCAGCTTCAGGGTGTTGGCAATTTTCTTATAGCCTAGGCCATATTTATGTAGAGCAACAATTCTTTTTTTTCAGTTCCTCAGACAATTTTTTGCTATGAGGTGCCATATTGAATTTCCAGTGAACAGTATGAGAGAGCGTGAGAGTGATAACACCAAATTTAACACACCTGCTTCCCATTCACACCTAAGACCTTGTAACACTAACAAGTCACATGACAACATGGAGAGAAAATGATAAATTGGGCACAAATTGTTCATTTTATTTAGGAGTATACTCATTTCTATTGCCAGTGGTTTAGATATTGGTGGCTGTGTGTTGAGATATTTCCAGAGCACACCAAATTTACACTGTTATACAAGCTATACACTGACTACTTTACATTGTAACAAAGTGTCTTATCTTCAGTGTTGTCCCATGAAAATATATAATACAATATTTACAAAAATGTGACAGATGTAATCACTTTTGTGAGATTCTATTGAAATGGACGGTACCACAAGGGGGCTCTACGTCCTAGTGGGGTCTCCCAATTATCAGCCTAGAATTATATCATGCAGCACGGAGGAAAAACACACCACACAGTCAGAGGCCTGGCAGCACTTCCTGTCTTTTATTAAGCGACAGCAGGTTATATAGACATCTTTTACGTGCCGTGAGCGAAGCATTCATAGCTATCATGTAGCATACATAAACTATCTCTATTTGTTCCTCTTATCAGTCTCCTTGTCTCCCACACCTTGTAGTTTTTAGAATGGATTTTCTAGTTCCTAAAATCAGCGCCATCTTTGTACGTGTATTTAACCCGTAATACAAACAGGATGTGTCTGGACACAAGCACCATCTGTTGGATGAAATAGACATTTCACCCAATACATTCCACAACACTATGTATTGCTATGTTCCTTGGATGTTCCATGCTTTAAAGTTATATACCTGCATCTTGCACCTTACTTCTCACTTCATTGTAGGCAGTCTTTATCTGTCCAAGGTTTGTGACATCAAGTTGGATTAAAGAAAGCCTCGGAGAACAAACCCTCCTAAGTTCTTCGGCACCCTGCCCTTTCTTATCCAAAACACCAGCATAGACAAGAACACCTAGTTCATCCAAGTACTTAGCTAGTGCATGTCCAAGTCCCGAATCACACCCTAAAGGAAGGAAAGAAAGGTGAGAAATTTTAGCATGGCCCTTCCAAAACAAACACCTCTACCTACATCAAGCCAGGAATAGCGTTTGTTGACTACAAGCTATGAAGCTCTACAGAAGCTTTAACTAAGTGAAGACTTCCACATCAGTAACCCTACAGCCAAAGGCTTGGTAAATTAGAGGAGACAGTGTTTTTCCTTCAGAGATAATCCTTTAATTTAACAAAATACCAAACACCTTCTGACAGACTCTGCGGTTACATTTCACATGCCAAAAGAGGGAATTGTGTTTGCATGTCTAAAGACTGCAAAGAAAGATAAAGTCAAGAAATGTAATCTGTCTTATTGATAAGTATATTTTAACAAGAAAATTCCAATGTAAATAGGTCACATTTAAAATACCCTAGACAATGGCACAACACAAAGGCAACCATACTAGTTCACTTTAAGCCAAAGAACCATCTAAGTCATGAGAGAAAATGCAATTATGTAACAACAGCTGTGGACTCCAAATTACAAACAGAACAGGGCAGTCAGCCAGCAGTAGCATGCAATTATTAATCCAAAGCATGTATCAACTAAAAACTAGATGGGCTCACTGTAAGTTAATTAAGTTGATGTACAGGAAAGCAGACAATAGCAAGGACACAGTTGGTGGCCACACAACAAGTAATCAGAAAGCAAGACAATAATATATCAAAACTGATCCTAATAGCTAACTGTCCCTGAATGTTACCCTAACCTGTCCTTGGCATCTGACCCTGACACCAAGACCCCTCTGCCCCTATTATATCCCTGAAACCAAGCCTAAAGCTATCCCTATGCTAAAACGTACCCTGACACAGCAAGCAGCTCTAAGATACTTCTTAAGCAGAGCACAGCAGAAAACTATACAAACACAAAAATTGAGATTGTCAAAAGACTACACCAATTAGACAGAGTAAGGACAGGCAAAGTCTCAAAATAGAACAATCTCTCAGAAAAAAACACTATAATCTACATAGGTTACCTAACCTAGCAATCTAGCATTTATCCATCCTTTCTAATAAGTTTAAAAGTGTGTTACCTGGTAAGATGACCTGCTCTAAAAGTTGATTGATGTGGTTGCATAGCAACTGCTTCACAAGAGATCTTATAGGAAGGAGAGGACAAAATCCCAAACATCATATGATTGAATATACAAATACATTAAGCTTCATACAGATGAACACAAAAAACAGATCGGACATAGAAGACAATGTAAGTGGCCACAGCATTTGACCAGTGGTCAAGTGCATCCAGTAACCCTGTAAATGATGGCAAACAGAGACATTACCGTCCCATAGTACAGAACACTGTATACCTCCTTAATGTACTGTTTTAAAGCAATATATTACAGAGATATTCTCTACTAGAAAAAAATGCTTAAAGGATGGAATCATTTGGAAATATGGCATTCAATGGATCATGACAAGATTACATTCCCAGTATAAATTCAAGACAAATTTGAATATATACAAATATAAATTAAAGCCTCATCGATCTCCATAGATTTGTATATGGCTGTGTACAGTGGCGTAGCTACAGGGGTCGCAGCGGTCATACTTGCGGCAGGACCTCTGAGCTAGGAGGGCACCGCAGGCCCCACTCCTATAGCTGTACGTATTTTTACCTGAGCAACACACCATGTTATGACTGGGGGCGTCTTACCAGATTTGTACAACACATTTATGAATGTGGCATGAAACTGTTGGACTAAACCATACCAATTTTGTAGTTGGGAGTCTGACAAATTTTGGCACACTCTATGTGCCACTTTTTGGTGCATAAATGTGTCTCACCAAGGCATATATTTATAAAGTGCTGTGAGAAACTTTCATAAATACTGATGAATGCTACACTAACTTACTGTGAAGTACGACTGTCGAAGCGGAGTCACTTTTCATACATGTCCCCTCTAGTGTCTCATACCTGACAACTTCTGAGGCATTAGGTGCTACTTCTGTGTGATGGGAAGGGCTATATTTATTTTCGGTCACCCATGGTGAGTGCCTAGAGCAGCCCCTGAAGTGGGCGTTGGTGGGTGGGTGACAGCAGTTTTATTTTCACATTGTTTATTTTACTTTTTATTAACTACTTGTCACCCGCCTGTCAACTCTAAGGGTACAGTAAGCGCCGCAATACATTGTGTGTTTCGGAAGCTCGCACTGATAAGTGCGTACCCCTGAGGCACGGGAGGGGCGGCAGCCCGCTGCCCTATAGACATGTATTACTCGCAGCACGTAATCGCCGCGAATAATTGACATGTCACTTATCTCAGTACAATCGTATTGTACGCGCGGGGGGACGAGGTGTAATCCATAGCTCTCTGAGAGTTATGGCTTACCGTAATTGCAGGGCGCATTTTGCTGAATTTTAAGCGCAGTACGTGGCGAAATGCGCTCTAAAATAAGCGGTGTGAACATACTCTAAGGGTGACATGTATGTACGGAGCTGCGTCAGTAGTCTGGCGTCCTTTCAGCCCAAATACTGGCACAGCCTTGTTCTCTAGATTTAGAATCAGGCGCATTATCGAGTGCCTGCGGCACTTTGTAATACCTCTAAGATGTGGGGGCGTTCTGGAGGCATTACTGCTGGAACAAGTAGATCAAGTTAAAAAGGGGTTTACCTGAGCCTGATTTGTTGTTTTGGCCCTAGAAAGTGCTAAATCTATGACCCACAGTAGAACAGGTTCATAAATTCAGGCACACTCTACGCTACTTATGCGCGCAAAAAATGGCATCTGGCGCCAAAATACATACATGTTGCCCTAAATTTCTGGCCATTGGCTGTATACCTCTGCATGGCCGTTCTGGAATGTCTGTGCAGAGAGTGCAGCTGTATCTCCATTGTGCAGCTGCGCGGGTGGAGAGGCAGCTGTCATCAATAGCTGGGCTTTCCACTGAGAAGGCAGGCATGGTCTATTACCATCCCTGGCTTCTCAATCACTGTGTATACAATGTTCAATGAGCGCCGTATACAGAGACAGCCAAGAAGCCTGTGTTGGCTTCCTACTCCCGGCGCCAGTGGACACATGACTGCCAGGATCCGTTAACTTCCTGAGCTGCTTGGTTTTATCAGACCCAAATCAACTCTGCAGTCAGTGCAGGTGATGGATTTCCCATGTAACTGCAGCTAATATACCAGCCCCAGTTATAGAGGAAATCACCCGAAGAAAGTGATATAAAAATGCCCCCCAGAGGTCTTGTTCTGACCTTATAGGGGGCACAATATGTAAAACAAAGTATCAAAAAACACACAAAATAAAATATGAATAAAATAAATATTAAAAGCCCAATCTACAACTTTTATCCCCACCCCTATGACCCTAAAACTTTATATCACCTTTATATAAATATCAATGATGGAAAAGTAACAATTACAAAACTTATTTTAGCACCACTTTTGCTGTTACAAACTAATTAAATAAAAAAATATTAAAAAACAAACTTTTTAAAAAAACTTTTTTCCTTTATAGTAAAAAAAGAATAATGTATCTATCTATCACAGTAAAAAGCCGAAAAAATTAGTACAATAAGCAGGTCCAAGAAAGCGTTATAGACAGTGTTCAAACCAGCGCATACTATGGAAAAAGTGAATGTGCTTGGTCAGCAAGCAGGGCAAATGGTCTGGTCAGGAACTGAATAAATTGTATCCTTTCTTCCTTAGCCCCTTTATTACCACACTGAACTTGATGATTTTAAGGGTAAATGGAGTGAAATTCTAATTCTGCTGTAAATGCAGGTGGGGGAGGGGAGGGCAAAGCAGACTTCTTGCACTTGAAGCCACAAGCCTTTAGTTCCACCCCTGGCTGTGTACAACTGAACATGAACAAGTCATACAAAACACTTTACGGTAAAGATGAGCAAACGTATATACCCAATCTGAGTTGCACATAGATAGAGATTCACTTACCTTAGCTATTTCACTCAATGCACTCTATTAAAAGAACAGTAGTTAGGAGTGCACACCTATTGGAAAGCTGGTGCTCGATGGATAGGTTCCACCTAAGGGTGGCCTTACTTAACCAAGGTTAGAAAATCCACGACATACAAAATAGGGTAAGATAGTGAATACTGAGAAAGCTTTATTAGTAACAAGAGGCTCAAAATTTTATGAATTAAATAAAAAGGATTCCACAAAAGAGTAATCACTTATGAATTTGGCTGGTACTTTGCCCATAGGTTAAATGGCCATGGTCGTTGATTTTGGAATCTGGAGGATATATACTGTACAGACCAAAAGTTTGGACACACCTTCTCATTCCAACAGTTTTCTGTATTTTCATGACTATAAAAATTGTAGAAAAATTCTACTGCTGCTTACCCCGAGTTGTAAACACCACAATTGCTGGTGTATAATCTCGCTCCTTCACCCTTTCCACAATTGCTGCAGTGTTTCCATGGACATCAGATCCGCACGGAGGGCTGCCAGTCACCGCCCAAACACAGAAGCTTTATCCACAAACGGGAAACTCCAGCGGGTAAATAATCCACTGTTTATTAAATATTGAACTTCAGGACAACACAAACAGCATCGAACGCTAACGCGTTTCAAATCCAACAGGATTCTTGCTCACAGCATGAGCAAGAATCCTGTTGGATTTGAAACACGTTAGCGTTCGATGCTGCTTGTATTGTCCTGAAGATTAATCTTTAATAAACCGTGGATTATTTACCCGCTGGAGTTTGCCGTTTGTGGCTAAAGCTTCTGTATAAAAATTGTAGATTCACACTGAAGGCATCAAAACTATGAATTAACACATGTGGAATGATATACTTAACAAAAAAGTGTGAAACAACTGAAATTATGTCTTATATTCTAGGTTCTTCAAAGTAGCCACCTTTTACTTTGATTACTGCTTTGCACACTCTGGCATTCTCTTGATGATCTTCAAGAAGTAGTCACGTGAAATGGTTTTCACTTCACAGGTGTGCCCTGTCAGGTTTAATAAGTAGGGATTTCTTGCCTTATAAATGGGGTTGGGACCATCAGTTGTGTTATTCAGAAGTCAGGTGGATACACAGCTGATAGTCCTACTGAATGGACTGTTAGAATTTCTATTATGGCAAGAAAAAAGCAGTTAAGTAAAGAAAAACGAGTGGCCATCATTACTTTAAGAAATGAAGGTCAGTCAGTCCGAAAAATTGGGGAAATTGTGAAAGTGTCCCTAAGTGCAGTGGCAAAAACCATCAAGCGCTACAAAGAAACTGGCTCACATGAGGACCGCCCCAGGAAAGGAAGACCAGGAGTCACCTCTGCTGCGGAGGATAAGTTCATCCGAGTCACCAGCCTCAGAAATCACAGGATAACAGCAGCTCAGATTAGAGAGCAGGTCAATGCCTCACACAGTTCTAGCAGCAGACACATCTCTACAACAACTGTTAAGAGGAGACTGTGTGCAGCAGGCCATCATAGTAAAATAGCTGCTAGGAAACCACTGCTAAGGACAGGCAACAAGCAGAAGAGACTGTTTGGGCTAAAGAACACAAGGAATGGACATTAGACCATTGGAAATCTGTGCTTTGGTCTGATGAGACCAAATTTGAGATCTTTGCTTCCAACCACCGTGTCTTTGTGCGACGCAGAAAAGCTGAACGAATGGACTCTACATGCCTGGTTCCCACCGTAAAGCATGGAGGAGGAGGTGTGATGGTGTGGAGGTGCTTTGCTGGTGACACTGTTGGGGATTTATTCAAAATTGAAGGAATACTGAACCAGCATGGTTAACACAGCATCTTGCAGCGGCATGCTATTCCATCCGGTTTGCGTTTAGTTGGACCATCATTTATTTTTCAACAGGACAATGACCCCAAACACAACTCCAGACTGTGTAAGGGCTATTTGACCAAGAAGAAGAGTGATGGGGTGCTACGCCAGATGACCTGGCCTCCACAGTCACCATACCTGAACCCAATCGACATGGTTTGGGGTGAGCTGGACCGCAGAGTGAGGGCAAAAGGGCCAACAAGTGCTAAGCATCTGTGGGAACTCCTTCAAGACTGTTGGAAGACCATTTCAGGTGACTACCTCTTGAAGCTCATCAAGAGAATGCCAAGAGTGTGCCAAGCAGTAATCAAAGCAAAAGGTGGCTATTTTGAAGAACCTAGAACATACGACATATTTTCAGCTGTTTCACACTTTTTTGTGAAGCAGATAATTCCACATGTGTTAATTCATAGTTTTGATGCCTTCAGTGTGAATCTACAATTTTTATAGTCATGAAAATACAGAAAACTGTTGGAATGAGAGGGTGTGTCCAAACTTTTGGTGAGTACTGTATAACGTTTGTATGTGTGTGGATATATATATATATATATATATATATATATATATATATATATATATATATAGTGACAGTGCGACCACTGGTAGTCGCATGATCCTGCCACCAGTGGGTCTACAGTTAAAGTCCTTCTGCAGATGCGCCAACGAGGACCTGAGCTCGGTGGGGAAGAGCCACCTACATTGTGTCAGTGATGATATATTACTGACACGTCCCAGTAGCGGCTAGAATACTGCAAGGCAGCTATGTATGGGGTGGCTCTTTCGGGACAGCTATAGTGTTGGGTGGGTGGCTGTCCCCGCATTCCAGGTCCCTGGGTTCCAGCCCAGATATTGTATAGCTCTCTGGAGACCTATTAAAAGCCTCCTACTTCAGGTGTACGGGGGGCGTGGTTGGCTACCAGGCAGTGGTAGCAACAGGAGAGCTAGTGTGTGGAGGCTCTGGCCCCCAGAGGCTTGAAAGAAGCCGGGACCCAGCGGGAGACTGGGAGAGAGTTTGGTGAGACGGGACGTTAGGTCCTGCTCTTTAGTGAGAGAGGGACTCTTTGTATATGTTTAGTGAGTGGCCAGACAGCCGAGGTTTTTCATTTATGTCTGTTCTTTTTGTAACCTACTTGCCTCAATAAAACTGGTTGAGGCCAGTGAAACTAAAAGCCTACAGTCGGAGTGCCTTATATTGGATGTGCCAATACCGATCTACAACAGACGGCGATCCTGTGAGCAATGACCCCCCCTATGCTGGTCCAAGATGGCGGCCAACACGTGAGTGCAAGCTTACAAATGATGGAGGATGCGGGCAAAGTGTCTACAGAGTTTTTTTTTTTGTTTGTTTGTTTTTTTTTTTTTGCATGATATCTGTACATTAACCTATTTGATCACAGATCTAAGGTTACCAAGTTAATCAGTACAGACTTCAAAGGATCCTGACCCAAGTGCCTGGGTGTATACATTTCTTAAATATCAGTATTGCTTACTTGTATCAAGGTAGAAAATCTGGATTTATTTACACTGAGATCTCACTGCCATTATTCACTGAATAACTAGTCCTCACAAAGAATTAAAGATATTTGGTTGTATTAAGGGTCAGAGATTTAACAGCACTGCTTTGATTCTGTGCAATTGATCAAAAAGACTAAGGGCGACATGTATAATCGGGCTTTTCGCCCGTTTTTTGGCGTACACTGCGCCTCCCAGCCCGAATCCCGCTGTCAGACGCGGAGATTCAGTGTTAGGCGCAGTGTTCGCCACTTTCAGCTGCGCCCCGCATGAAGGGGCGGGCAGTGTGCGCGGTGTGGGTGCGGGGTAGGCGTTCTGGGGCGGGACGCGGCGCGCTCGAAAACCCCGAGGCATGTACGATGGCGAGTCGGCAAAGCGAGGTGCAGTGCAGTGCTCGGCAGCTCCGACAGGCAGACCAGGTTTTTTTTGGTCTAAATCCTCCGACAGAGGCGAAGTGAAGCAGGATCGGAACATGCGAGGAAGCAGATAAAAGATCGCGACAGAAATCTCGGCGCTCCGCTCCGTGCAGCAGGAGTATGATTCCGAAAAAATCGCCTTTATAAAGGCGGAAAACAGTGTCAGAAAAGAGCTGAATGTAAAAAATAAACATAATTAAAAAACCCATAGGAGCGTCGCTCGCTCTCCCATTGGTCCAAATAACCGCGACTCTTTTAACTTAGCCAATCACAGAGCGCGCTCAGAATTTCTTTTCCCCATAGAACTCTATGAGAAAGTAGATCGCGCTCTGATTGGCTAAGCTGGACGAGCCCACGCCGCTTCAACCAATCAGCTCGTTTCTGCATTTTTACTGTATTTTGAACTACCTGCCTTGGAATATGATTGGTCAATTTTTCTCCATAGGATATAATGGGACATTGTCGCTCCTATTCTGATTGGTCAATTCTCCTCCATAGGTTATAATGGGACATTGTCGCTCCTATTCTGATTGGCTGGTTTATGCTGACCAATGAGAATAGCTTAAACAATTTGAATTACTGTATTTCCCGGCAATTCTCTCTATTGCAATTCCTTATGTAGCGCCGGACGCGGCGACAAAAGCGTTGTTCGGGTTTTTAACTGCTTTATTTGTAAAGAAGGGTTCTGCTCTTTATCTGATAATGTTTTACACTTAATAAAAATGATTTTTTTATTATTACTTCATGCCGCATGGCGCTGAGAGCCGAGATTTCAAAGCGCCCATCTCTCCATAGGCTATAATGGGAGAAGTAGCTCGCGCTCTGATTGGCTGGGATATCCAAGCCACCGCTAGCTCAGCCAATCGCTCTTTTCTGTCTTTTTACTGTATTTTGAACTGTCCCGCCATTGATTTTGATTGGTCCAAACTTCTCCATAGGATATAATGGGACTTTGTCGCTCCTATTCTGATTGGTTAATACTCCTTCATAGGTTAGAATGGGCCACTGTCGCCACTATTCTGATTGGTCCAAACTTCTCCATAGGATATAATGGGTCTTTGTCGCTCCTATTCTGATTGGCTGGCTTCTGCCGACCAATGAGAATAGCTTAAACAATTTGAATTACTGTATTTCCCGGCAATTCTCTCTATTGCAATTCCCTATGTAGCGCCGGTCTCGGCGACAAACGCGTTGTTCGGGGTTTTAACTGCTTTATTTGTAAAGAAGGGTTCGGCTCTTTATCTGATAATGTTTTACACTTAATAAAAATGATTTTTTTTATTCAGACTCCATGCCGCACGGCGCTGAGAGCCGAGATTTCATTGCGCCCATCTCTCCATAGACTATAATGGGAGAAGTAGCTCGCGCTCTGATTGGCTGAGCTAGCCGAGCCCCCGCTAGCTCAGCCAATCACCTCTTTTCAGCATTTTTACAGTATTTTGAACTGTCCCGCCGTGGATTCTGATTGGTCTAAACTTCTCCATAGGCTAGAATGGGTCTCTGTCGCTCCTATTCTGATTGGCTGAGCTAGCCAAGTCCCCGGTAGCTCAGCCAATCAGCTTTTTTCAGCATTTTTACTGTATTTTGAACTATCCCGCCGTGGATTCTGATTGGTCTAAACTTCCCCATAGGTTTTAATGGTTCACTGTCGCTCCTATTCTGATTGGCCGGTTTATGCCGACCAATCAGAATAGCTTTCTGAATTTGAATTACTGTATTTCCCGGCAATTTCCAATATCCTAATTCTTGAATTAGGATATTGGAAAGGGATTTTGTTTTATGTATTTTTTATAATTTCGGTATCAGCACTTTACCTGAGAATGTTGAACACCTTCATAAAGGCGATTTTTGATTCATACTCCGCACCGACATCTGGAATCATTTCTCGCTGTTCCAGCCTGTCTCGCATCGGAACTGTTTTTCGGCGCCGTCCCGTCCCACACTGCGCCCATGTCCCCGCACTGTGCCCCACACACACTGGCGAGGCGCAGGGAACTTTTCCCCGCATGTATGAGTGCGCTACCTCCGGCGGCGAATCATAGGCGCAGCCCCGCTCTGCGCCTCAGTCCCCGCACTGCGCCTAACACACTGGCCAGGCGCGGCGGACTTTTCCCCGCATGCATGACCGCACTACCTCCGGCGCCGAATCATAGGCGCAGCCCCGCACTGCGCCGTGGACCCGCACTGCGCCTAAAACACTGGCGAGGCGCGGCGGACTTTACATGCTATGTATGAGCGCGCCCCGGCCCCGACATAAATCAGGCGCAGATTCCGCCGGAAAACTGGCGGAAAGGTGCGCCCCGACCCGGCGGGATTCATACATGTGGCCCTAAGTTGTTACTTTGAAGCACATGAAGGATCTGACACTTTCTCAATTGGCAATATAAATAATTTAGATTCTCATATGGAGGCATAGAACGTATTGCTTTTAATAGAAAAGTTCTCATATTCTCTGAAGGTTAATACGTTAAGGATAATAAACCTTATAGAGAATTTGCAAAATTAGAAAACTTAGAACTAAAACAGGGCCAGCCATTGAGTTGAATGAGGCTGAGCTAAAATATCACACATAAACCACGGACAGTTGGGGCGCTGTTTTTGGAATAAAGCAGACATTTTTTCATGATCCTAGACAACTCTTTCAATTCCGTATTAAAAAAGGAAGATATACATACTTGCTTAGACTGTTGCATCTACAACTAAACATAATGGTTCTTGGTGGTGGTTTTGATGAACTAGAAGGCGACTGTAATTTCTGGCTTATAAATAGACGTTCCAAGTTGGGAACCCATCCTCAACAGTGACTCCTTTTAAGGGAATCTTCACATGGCGTGTTGAGTCCGTGTGAACATACGTTTTTAGATGCGTTTTTGGATCTTTCTATCGGACCCAAAACGGACCCAAGCACATATCTAAAAATGTGCAATGTGATTTACATTGCTTTTACTTTGAAACACACATCGGCGTTCACACGAGTGATCGCCGATCCGTGTCTTATTGCGTCTTTCGGATTCGTCTTTCGGATCCGTTCCAAGAATTGACATGTCAATTCTTAATCCGAAAGACGCAGTAGGAGCCCTATTTAAAACTATAGGGTACGATCCTGATGCGTGTTGGATACGTGTTGGATCCTTTTAGGATCCGATCGTTGCTGTGTTTTTGGTTGCGATTTTCGGATCCAAAACGGATCCAAGATCGGATCCAAAAACGTTGTGTGAAAAGCCCCTAAAGAACGATTTACATCATTTGTAGATATAACTATAACCCTCATTGAATAAGATTACTTACTGACTGATATGCACCATTCAGCGTTACTGATTTAGGTTCTACCCATCTATAATAGCTAAAACCCATTGATTTATTTAGGCTCATGCTGTGCTACTGATTTAATATGTGACATGTTTTAATGCTTACAATATTCTGTAGGTACTATACAGAAGAAAAAACACATACAAAAAATGGGACATTACTTACTAAAAAAAAAAAAACTACAATTTTTTTGGGCCATATTCACAGCTCATTGGCTGGACTAGACTGAACCCAGTAGCAGGCATCTCTGGCCTATGTGCTATCTGGAAAAATTAACAGGTGCAGCTAATTACTGAGCAGCAGCTCACACACCCCACTGCTAGGGGAACAATTAGATGATAAAAAAAACTGCACATTAGCTTAAAGGAGTTGTCTCATTACGAGCTTTCAGCCTGTCAGTGTCCCTGGTAAGTTGAACTGAGGGGCGTGCTTCTTGGTCTGTCTGTTCTGCTCCCTCTCCCCCCCTCCCATCAGCACACAGGCAGCTACGTAATTTCTATACAGGGGGGGGGTTTGCTCTCAGAGTTCACCCTGTGTGTGTCTGCCTAGGTCTGTTACAGGAGAGGGCTGATCTAGGAGTGTAGAGAGGAATATGAAGCTGTGTGCTAATAGAGCAGAGGGGATGCATGTGTTCCTATATCCCCTGCTTAGCTTACAAGTCTCCACATCTCCAGCAACAACAAGGGCAGTGTTACTATACTCAGGATGTGTCCCTAATACAGGAGAACATAAAGTATTCACATGCCCCCTGATCTGTATAATATTAGTATAGTCACAGTTCCAAAGACATATCATGATTATAGTAACAGACAGGGTCACTGCTGTCACATCTATCTGTGTAGAGAGCAGGAGGAAGCAGGCACACACAGGGTTAATCCAAGCAGCATGGACACAGACGCCAGAGTCCTCCTCCCCCTCCCCCCTCCACTACAGAAGCATTCTGTGCGGGAGGGGCTCTCTGCTCCGACCTGTCTTCAAAGGTGATGAGTCATTCAGACCTGACAGCCAGTAAGATAAGGATCAACAGGTCTGCTGCTATAGAGATCTGAGAAGCTGATGTAGTAATACTAACAGGGCTAGCTCAAAATCAGTAGGACATGTGTAATGAACATATATTGCAAAGCTGCTTGTTTTTTAAAGATCTTTAAATTAAAACCCAATCATTGTAGCGAGACAACCCCTTTAATACCTGGTCACACCACCATGCAGAACAACCACAGTATAATGCATGGGGAGATTGCACAAATGCAAAAATACCAATAAAACAACCACTCACATACCCTCAATGCATGAGGGGGTGGTTGCTGGTACTACAATTGCATATAAATAAGGCGATACAGAAGGGTGCCATAAATACAGATACACATATCTATGACATGGACCAATAAACCCTTAAAAGGGTTGTACAATATTTTTTATAAAACAATGCCACACCTGTCCACAGTTTGTATCTGGTATTGCAGCTAAGGTCTATCTCATTGTAGTAGAGCTGCAATACCACAGTCCATGAGCATGAATTCTTATTGAAAGCAAGCATGTTTTTTTTTTTTATTCTTTACAGCCCCCTTAAATGCAATGACTCAGCTGTACCTTTTACTGTACCTTTAACATTGGTTAAATTATCCTTAGCACAACTATCCTGTGAATATCACATACAATAAATTGGCGTGCTCGGCAGGATTTTTCACAAGCACTGTCCTAATGGTGTTAATTAAATTACAATGTATTATGCACAACTGTACATGTCTGACTTTAACTATCCTAAAGGCATTTGATCAACACTATTCACGTTCAGCACAGAATAAAGATTACAATTGCTTTTCACACATCTTTCTTAACTTTCTGATAAGGGAAAGCAGAATTGTAAAATGTTAACAATGTTCTACACAGTCTGCCTGACGCCCCTTATCCTCATTAGGGAAATATGCTAGATAGTGTTAGGCTTTAGTGCAGGTTGTGGCCCTTAACATCTGTGGGAGCAGGGAATTAGATGTTAAATTAGGAAAAGAGTTTAAAGTCACCGACAATAATTAGGTCATTAACCGCTATGGGTGTCACCAGCACAAGTTTAAGGTCAAGAAGAGATCAGGAGTAAGAACAACATGCATAGTAGCAGAGATTAAACATATTCCAAGTCAGTAGAGTAATCGTAAAGTTTCATAGAATGAGGAGGTTCCAGTTTTTGGAGAAGAAGCTTCAGATGCCTGGCTGCATGGAGGTGGGTTATACTTTTATATCAAAGTTTAAAAGAATTGGATGACAACCAATGAAGGAGGTGGCATGGAGCTCATATTGGTTACTTCCAGCTTTCTCAGGAACAGCTATTTAAAACTTTTATGCAAATACCACACAGACAAAGCTATTAAAAAGCAATAAATGGGTAAGTAGGTCAAAACCCTTTAAGGCTGGATTCACACATTTTGCAGCATTTTAGTTGCCACTTTTTTTTTCTTTTAATAAAACACTGTGAAGAGATATAACTTTAACCTGTTCCTGACAGGAGATACATTTACATAATGATATCGGGCTGGGTGCATGGAGCAGACTCAGAAGTTGAGCCCACTCAATACTTGGTGGGTGCTGGAGGTTTATTACAGTTGACGTTAGGGTAAGTCCAAACAATGGTTTTTCGCCATTGACAGAAGAAGCATTGTTTCCTCGTCAGAAATTCCACACTTGCATGAATGGAATTCCAATGAGGAAACACTGACTGTCTAAAGCAGATTTTCTGCCTCCTATCCTTTAGTATTGTCAGCACGTAAAATGCCTCAAAGAATCAACATGTCATATCTTTGTTGAGGTTTACGGTAAGCAGCGGAAATAATCAGCGTGTTCTGAACGATGAAGCTGATTTTACACAGCAATCAATGGCAGTCATTTTACTGTCGATTTACTGTCGTTTTTGAGGTTTTGATTCGGCAAAAAAAAAGCATCAAAATCGCTGTGTCAACATACTCTTAGCAGCCAGGATTGGAGAGAACTATGGAGCCAGTTGTTTAACCACTTAGATTCTCTATCAAATTAAACTACTGCACAAATGTTTAAGTTTTGTAGATGTGACCCTGTGTGTTATTTATAGTCTTAATATATGTCTCTAAGATATGGATAGAAATGTGTTCAGCTATATAGTCTAACACACCCAACAAGAGACAAAATTGTCTTCTATGCCGTACAGATCACGCTTGCCCTGCCCCTAACCCCTCTCCCCCCAAAAAAAATAAAATAACATTGCTACCCAGACCTAAAGGGGTCATACAAATGTGCTTACTGCTAAATTCTCCTTGTCTCATGCTCCAATTGAATACCTGTTAAATTCTATACATGCACTGACACTTGCTGGCTCCGCAGTAACCAGGAACTCCAACTTAGGGTCTGAGTGCTGTCCCAACTTTGGGTCTGATGCCAGTTCATATTTTGCTATAAGCCAACCTCAGAGAACAGCTAGATGGCTGTGCTTGAGCAGCTTCCCCCACCCCTCATTCATATCTATGGGGGTTCTGGATATAGCCGAGCATACTCACTCAGCTGTATTTATAGCTGCAATCAAAATAAAAGGGGAGAGCTGCATAAGTGCAGTCATCTCCAAGTTCTCTGAAATTGGCTCACAGCAAGCAAGCCTCAGACCACAGCAAGACAACCTCTTTAATGCAAGCCCAGCATGATTAAAATAACCAGTTTATTATATCCACAATTGAGGCATTGAGGCAGACAGTACACAATATCCAATATGCTTACATGTACTGAACTTCAAAGGTCCATGATCACAGTTTACATTACTTTCTTCTATAAAGAAGGTCACACCTGAGACTGCCACTAAGCCTCAATACCACACACAACCTGTGGACAGGAGTGGTGCTGTTTTTGGAAGACCATGTTTGTAGCAGATACAAAGTATAAGAAGCCACGTTTTGTCTGTTTGCCATTTTGGGACCATAAGGGGCCACTTGTATGAAACTGTTAAGGTCTAAAACTCACTCTTTTTCCCATAGTAATCTATGGGCAAAAAATTGAGTTTTAGACCTAAACAGGTTCATACATGTGACCCAAGATGTTTCAGGAATAATTTTAGGTGATTTGTTAAAAAAATAAAACAAAGCATATAACTGTTGTTTTTTTCTTTAATTTAGCTTTACATCTTATAACTAAAGATTTTTTTTACCTACATTTATTTTTTTACAATATTAGGTTTAAATGCAATAAGAAATTGAGAACACCGTTGTTTTAGAATTGCGAAGCCTCTTTACCCATTATCTGTTCTCAATTCAGTGACAGCAAAGCCCTTTTAAGCAGCATATCTCTAGCAAAGTGTCAATAGAAAAGTAGCTTGGCGGTGGTCAAGCCATGTCATCTTCCATCTCAGACTGCAGTATTAATAATTTTGTTTAAAAATACACTGACACACAAAAACATTTTACATATCTGACCAAATTTATTTTTTGGATCAGCTAGAAAAGAAAATAGATGGTGTTCCATCAAAGAGGTTTCCCCTCTGCTTGCCTGGACCCCTGAATAACATCTTCCAACACTTTTCATGGAGTCACCCAACTGGTAAATATTTAGCAAAATAAGGGAATTTTTGTGAACGTAAAGTTCATCCCTGGCTGTTAATAGGCTCCTGACCTTCCTTCTCTTCACAAGTCTGTCCTACTATTTTCGGTAATACAAAATCTGTAAAAATCTTTTAAAATAATAGATGAGTAAATGAGAGCGGCCAGGCAGCTGAGTAACTGTTATAGTAAAGCACTAGCATATTCAAAGAACAATTTGATGTAATGGTTTAGCTGGTGGAACTTTCAAAAGTACATTAAAGAGAAATACAATTTCCTTTAGTTATGGTGTATGGGAACATTGGTTTTTATAGACTTTGCCTGGGATTTATGGATGATTTCCATACTTGGGAGTCATTGACGGCCTGTGGCAAGGAGAATAAGGTTTGGCTGAAGCATCTAAACATGGTCTGTAAAAATATAATTTGTGCTGAGCTCAAAACAGGACACCACTTCACCTTATACCGACAATTGCAGCTATTTATTTTACTCTTAAACGGCACTACATCCTGAAAAAAACAAGTCCCGCTTGTGCCAAACTATTTGGGCCACCACTTTCTACTAAACCATTCTACTTATCCACTCCTCAATCATAACTTGGTTATCTATGTTAGTGACAAACTCTAACCCTTTGGAGCTCAGTAGCCTTGTGCACTACAGCTTACAAACCTCCTGTGCTCATGTACTTTCTAATAGGCACAGCTAGGAATAGCACAGTGGATATGACAATCACTGCTGTAGAAGAATGAATGTGTTTCGACTGACTGTTACAAAAATGGAGTACTAGTCCATGACATTTAAAGTGGCAGAGCTGAGACAAACTTTTGCCCAGACACTTTTTTGGGTGGACATTTTGGCACATGTTTTTGTCTCACAATAGGACACATTTATAAAGTGCTGTGAGACACTTTCATACGTACTGATGAATGCTAAACTAACTTACTGAGGAGAACGACTGTCTAGTCTTCGCCAGTTTTCATACATGAGCCCCCCCCTATGTTCTGCTTTGATCTTCTGTTTCTTTTTATTATTATTTAAAAAGTCACCCCAAACATTTTTACTTTTCAAAAAAACTCGGCAACAACTGCTCACATATAAAATACTGAAATGAGTGACTGACCTTGTAGACAGCGCTAAACACTCATATTTGGAGGGCGAACACGCAGCAAGGGAGAGGAATAAGGGGCATCAGCTGTGGGCAGAGTTGCACTCACTTTGTACCTGTTCAACGAACGTCTGAGAGAAGCAAAAGTTGTATCTTATCGCTTTTCACATATGTGGAGCTATGATTACTCTTATCAACACAGAACAATGAATACGAGTATGTTAAGAAGCAGCATTTAAATGCATAAAGTATGTGAGATGTCACTGCTATAACAATGGGTTGTTTACCAAAGTCAAAACTGAAGAGGTGGTACAACAAGTTTTTGTTTTCCAAATGAAATTATTGGTCTGTTTTCTGAGACCACCTAAGATTGGAGTTCCATTTTTGTCTACCAGGTGAATGTCATTTAAAGTCACTGTTACAGTGTAAAGCACTGCTCCTCTGTGGGCCAGTCCAGACCTGCTGGGATTGAATAATTATTAACCGTTCCTGTTCAAATGACTGTAATGTCGAAGAAGGTCCTTTATGTCCCTGGTACAATGACTATATCTGATAATTATTGGATAATATCATTGTACAGGGACCTAAAGGACCTTCCTTGACATCACTCTTCGTTAATATGTTGTGCAGGCATGTTTTTGTTGTGTCTCAGAACTATAGGATGGAGGCTTCCTGATCTTTGGGGCCCCAAAAACATCCAACTATTTGAATCATATTCAGTATAACCATCAGGAATAGTCTATAACAGAGCTTCCTATTAGCTCACTATACTCTTTAAGACACGAGATAGACTATTACATATATTTTCTTCATTTATTCCCTACACTCTAATGTCCATACATCTTCAGACATTTTATACATCTAAAAAATAGGAGGCTGTTTATACTTATTATTTTTGTTGTGGAATCGTCCATTTATCTCACGAAATCCATATATAGTCCATTTTTTGGATAGCAAGGAGACACAGGAAATGAGTGAGACACACACCTGTGTTGCAATGTTTCGAGGGGACTAACCCTTCTTCTCAAGAATGCATATTGAATCTAATGGAGGGTTTAAATACCAAATACATTCAATATTCTAAATATGTTAGAAACGCTCAAATTCTTAATACGTAAATAGAATTTGAGTGTTTTTAACATATTTAGAAAAATTAATGGAGGTGGTATCACGTGTATTCCTGATCACTGGGAACATTGTGTAGTTTGATATTACATTTACTGTCTTCCCATGTAGTTTTACACTGTCAACACATTATAGGGTGATCTGAAGACACAACTGGAGGTATTCAGGGAAATGTAGATGGAGAGTGAGGTCCTATCTTTTGGTCTGTCCTGAATCACCAGGGAAAACAGATAGGAGAATCTTTCATGAAATATTACTAAGAAAGGAGCAATTGTTCTAGTAGCCAAAGGGTTAAATTAAGCCCCACGAGTTGTCTGGCATCCATGATATGAGCCATGTTCAGTTAAGCAGTGTAATTTAATGCTGACAATCCAGTAATCCTTTCCAATGTTAATCAAATAACTGAAGATCAGCACACGTGGAACTTATAACTCACAGACAGCTCCTCTGGCAACAGTTATTTATGAGGTGCAAATCATGGCTCTAGGTTCTGATTAATACAAATATCAAGATTACCCTCGAACGTAGGAAAACTACTGGGCTATAAATCATGTGTATGAAATGTATTGATGGATTTTGACTTATGAGTTTTAATAAAATAGAATTGTTCAAGACATTTATACACCAGGAAAAAAATTATTCTATTTCACCAATCTCCATATTTTGGAAAAGCTCCATCAGTATTTTAGTCAGAAATTTCAGAAACCAAAACCAAATCCCTCCATACCCCATAAATCAACAGGGTCTATCAGCTGTGTATGGGATCGGTTATATACACTCACTGGCCACTTTATTAGGTACACCTGTCCAACTGCTCGTTAACACTTAATTTCTAATCAGCCAATCACATGGCAGCAACTCAGTGCATTTAGGCATGTAGACATGGTCAAGACAATCTCCTGCAGTTCAAACCGAGCATCAGTATGGGAAGAAAGGTGATTTGAGTGCCTTTGAACGTGGCATGGTTGTTGGTGCCAGAAGGGCTGGTCTGAGTATTTCAGAAACTGCTGATCTCCTGGGATTTTCACGCACAACCATCTCTAGGGTTTACAGAGAATGGTCCGAAAAAGAAAAAACATCCAGTGAGCGGCAGTCCTGTGGGCGGAAATGCCTTGTTGATGCCAGAGGTCAAAGGAGAATGGGACAGACTGGTTCGAGCTGATAGAAAGGCAACAGTGACTCAAATAGCCACCCGTTACAACCAAGGTAGGCAGAAGAGCATCTCTGAACGCACAGTACGGCGAACTTTGAGGCAGATGGGCTACAGCAGCAAGAAGACCACACGGGTGCCACTCCTTTCAGCTAAGAACAGGAAACTGAGGCTCCAATTTGCCCAAGCTCATCGAAATTGGACAGTAGAAGATTGGAAAAAACGTTGCCTGGTCTGATGAGTCTCGATTTCTGCTGCGACATTCGGATGGTAGGCTCAGAATTTGGCATCAACAAAAATGAAAAGCATGGATCCATCCTGCCTTGTATCAACGGTTCAGGCTGGTGGTGGTGGTGTCATGGTGTGGGGAATATTTTCTTGGCACTCTTTGGGCCCCTTGGTACCAATTGAGCACCGTTGCAACACCTTGTGGAATCTATGCCACGAAGAATTGAGGCAGTTCTGAAGGTA
The DNA here is from genome assembly GCA_025379985.1 of Phyllomedusa bahiana. Classification (NCBI taxonomy): domain Eukaryota; kingdom Metazoa; phylum Chordata; class Amphibia; order Anura; family Hylidae; genus Phyllomedusa; species Phyllomedusa bahiana. Next base: position 7,435 of record JAODAL010025588.1, on the reverse strand, counting down.
AAAGGGGGTCCAACCCGTTACTAGCATGGTGTACCTAATAAAGTGGCCGGTGAGTGTATGTGGCCAATATTCAAGCTTACAGCCTTATATTTACGAAGGTGTAACCTGGAAACATCCATGGGACATTACAAATGTAGGGCTTTAACCTTAACCGCCCACTGTATTATTACACTGATTATACCAAAGTACCCATAGTTGTCGTGTTGCCTCAATCAAGACTGAGTCTTCCATGTTAAATCCTAAACTATGAACATTCCCCCTTAAAAGTAATAGAAACCAGTCTCATTTAGGTTCCTTGAGTCCACCAAAGGAAAAGAACCTGAGGTCCACCCTCCAGGTAGACAAAACAAATGTCCAAGTCCAAGTCAGACGCTTTCTTGTCTTCATTTCACATGCAGGACGTATCATCAATGAATATAATAATCATAATTTATATAGCACCAACATATTCTGCAGCACTTTACAATGCAGAGGGTATAGATAAAGACAAATAAATCAGACAGTTGGTACAGAGTAACAAAGGTATAAGCAGATCAAACAAGAGGAGCGAAAGCCCTACTCGTAAAAGCACACAATCTATGTGGAAGCATGGGTGAACCAAAAGGTAAAAAGTGGTTAATGTGTTCCATATTTTATAAATATAGGGTAATACTCTGAAAATAGATGAACCTGTCACCCAAGACAGTATCTGTTTGATCATATAAATGGAGGAATGTGGTTGACTAAATGAGTAAGGGAGACTGATGGTTGTATGGGGGATGGCGCAGGTGCCGTCGCCCCCCGCAGCCTCTCCCCTGTCCGCGGGGGGCACGGCGCGGGTGCCGCGGCTCCCCGCGGCCATCCCTCTGCTGCTCGATCCATGGTGCCGCTCCACTTACCCGTCCCCGCTCCGGTGCACACTGCTCCTGCCTGTCCCGGCCACCGCGCGCGTACCCGCTGCTGAGGGAGCGCACACGACGGCTGGTCTGGATTTAAAGGGCCAGCATCCCGGTAATTGTCTATTGCTGGCCGCTGGTCCTATTTAAGGGAACCGCCCTCGGCACTCTCTGCCAGTTTGTTGGTGTGCGTTATCTAACTCTAGTGAGTGTTGGAAGTCCTGTCTGATTATCCGTGTACCAGTCCGTCTGCTACGTTTCCTGACCTTGCCTGTTTGCCGCCTGCCCTGACCTCCGGCCTGTCCCTGACTACGTCTCTGGATTACGATTCTGTACCATGCAGTACCCCGGCCACCATCACAAGCAAGTCACGCCAGGGGTAGCGACCTGGTAGCCTCACGCCGCAGCAATTCCATCCCGCTTTGCGGCGGGCTCTGGTGAAAACCGGGACCTACTTAGACTCCGCTCCCTGGCGTGGCTTAACTATCATCGCTTGCGGTGGTCCAAAGAATCCATCTCTGCATTATAATGGTGGGAGGCCTGCCTAATAGGATCTTTTTAACCAAGCCTACCAAAATCCCTGATTTCAGTCACACATATTCCTGACACTCCATGCACTGAGGCACTCACATACACTTTTCTATAAAGTATATAGATATACATGTACTGTCTGGGTATCTGGTTCATCTACTCTTATATGTACTACCCCATATATAAACCAAAAACAATAGCCCAATTTGTTTTTATTTCCCCCTTTCCACCCAACAAAGATTACATGGTACATTAAATAATACGATTAGAGAAATACAACTCATCTTCACAAGCACTTATATGGCTATGATGATGGAAAAAGAAAAAACCCTTAAAGGGGTTTTTCCAAGAAGTGATTTCCTCAGCTAACAGGCTGAACTTGAGCCTTGAGCCCTAAAAGGGGGGCGTTGTGTTTCTGTGTTTAAAAAACAAGTGCCTCCTCTGTGATGTCATAGCACCACCTCCCATGCATGTTCTGGAGGCTCAGTCTCTCTAGTTGAGCAAACATTGTTTTGCTAAATCACAGAGAAGAACTATTGTGCACAAGTTAATGGGATTTGTTTTCTCCCACTTATCTGCTCAGAAGAGAAGTTTAGCTCCAGGCAGACAGGTTTCTTTCATTCCTTCACAAACTGCTGGACTCGGGCAGACAGGGAGCGTCTGCAATCTTTACTCTGATAATTACATTACAACCAGTGGATTCTCTATACAGGACACACAGGAACATTTTTTCCCCATTTCCTTAAAAGCTAAAAGGGGATGGAAGACGAAGGGCTGAGCAGGGAGCGTCTGCAATCTTTACTCTGATAATTACATTACAACTAGTGGGTTCTCTATACAGGAGACAGAGACTTTTTTCCCCAGTCCCTACAAAGCTCGTTCATGTTCCCTGCCATCAGATAAGAAGTTCAACCCAGGCGGCCAGATCAGCTCCTGTCAGTGTCCTGGTCATGTCTAATATAAACTGTCAGGAAACTAAGGGCATGTAATTAATGCTGTAGCTGTCAAAGGCTTCACTTTTTTTAATGACATATATTTAGAAAAGTGATTAAATACCCATTTTTGAGGATCCCACGTCAACAGTAGATTGTGGCAAAACCCCTTTAAAGCTAGATAAAGGTGAAAAAACAAAAACATCATCAAAACATCAGTACATTAATAATGGATCAAACACTGGGTTACATTTATTAAAAAATTGCTGAACAACCCATACGTTTGGTGATTCCATAATATCTGTTAGGGGTTGTAACAAGCATTATAACATTTTTCTCTGTGAATTCCCACTTTACTAAAAGTAACTTCAAGTTGTTTCCCACTAAGGGACAGAAGTAAACTAAAAAAAAAGGCACTTTGTATACTCCGGAGTTTAAACTTTGAAGACTAGAAAAGATAAGCACTCTTCTCCCTCTATGTCAGGATGGACGGATAAGAGATGTTCTGACATTGTCCATGACAAACCTTTATCTTAAACTTCTCCACCCCAATTTACTCAAAATTCTATGCAAAAACAGGTTCTTCTTAGATCATCCGTGACTCTGCATGAATTAAATGCTGTGACATCAAAAAGCTTAGATGTCTTCATGAGATGCCCTCAAGGTTCTGGGCATATACATAACAAATAATGTTACTGGTATGACAATTGTTTCTGAAATTGAAGTATCTTCATATGTCCAGTGTAGTTATTAGAAGTTTCCGGGAATAAAATGAGAGCTCTTATGCTCTCATCAGAGTTGGCAAGTCTCCCATACAGTAGGGTCTGGCCGCAGGAGAGGATACACAGGGCGACATGTCCCTTTAGGGCTGCACCACTTTTTAGGTGTATTTTCCACAAAAAAAACTGTTAACGCCCTATTCTGTATATAAATGAACTCTAATACATGAAAACTAGGCACATTATACGCCAGACACGACACATTTGAGGCACGTCTACAGTAGGCGCATCAAATATGCTATCAGTGATATGCTATGCACCTACATTATGTTATGCGCCTAGATTAGGTTCATCAATTATACTATGCAAGGTATACCAGACACCAGATTTTTGACAGGTTCATTCATTCAGGCGCACCAAACACTCATTTAATGCGCCTTAAAACTGGCGTGGAGGAGCCTCTTTTCTGACGTCGCCCATATTGTTTTGACTTTTTGGCTATAAAAGACAGGAGACAACTATGACTTTTACTGTGTTGTTATTGTTAAGGGGGCATCAAGGCTGCCAAAGGTATAAGGGGTTCAGAAGGGGTAATGTACCTTATTAGGGAGAAGCAGCATTTAGGCTAAGTCCACATGGCATGGGTTTTTCGTCACATTTTCAGATGGTTTTTAATAGAAAATCCGCCCAGTAGTCTACACTGAACGGATTTTCAGACGGACTGATTTTCACACCACCGGTTTTCCAATAAACTCGGGAATATGCACAATCGTCCGCCTAGTTTTAGGGTGGAAGGTGTGCTAGTCAATGGATAAGGGGACCGGACAAATCTGCAAACCGCAGACAGAACTGTTTCCCAAAACCATTGAAAAGAGAATAAAATACCAGTTGGATTCTTAAACAGAATCCGACCGGCATTTTACACTTGCCATGTGGCCGTAGCCATGGGATATAAGGAGACTGTGATGCTGAATCCTGTGTAGCAAGGTGATGGACTTTAATGGGAGCACTATGGTTATCACTGTTAGCTGATCACTATGGCTGTAAATGTTATTAGAGCAATGTATTTGTCAATGTTATGAGGGCACAGTGGCTGCAAAGGTTACAAGAGCACTGAGGCTAAAAAATATCAGGGCACTGAGGCTAAAAATATTATCAGGGCACTATGGCAGTAAACATTATCAGGGCACTGTAGCAGTAAATATTATCAGGGTACTGCGACAAAAATATTATCAGTGTACTAAGGCTGTAAATATTATCAAGTCACCATGGCTAAAAACACTATCAGGGCACTGTTCCCAGAAATGGTATCAGGCCTCTGTACCAATAAACATTATCAGTGCACTACCAATACACATTATCAGTGCACTGTGCCAATAAACATTATCAGTGCACTGTGCCAATAAACATTATCAGTGCACTGTGCCAATAAACATTATCAGTGCACTGTACCAATACACATTATCAGTGCACTGTACCAATACACATTATCAGTGCACTGTGCCAATAAACATTCAGTGCACTGTACCAATACACATTATCAGTGCACTGTACCAATAAACATTATCAGTGCACTGTGCCAATAAACATTATCAGTGCACTGTACCAATACACATTATCAGGCACTGTGCAATAAACATTATCAGTGACTGTACCAATACACATTATCAGTGTGCACTTTTGCCAATAAACATTATCAGTGACTGTACCAATACACATTATCAGTGCACTGTACCAATACACATTATCAGTGCACCCGTGCCAAAAACATTATCAGTGCACTGTTAACCCAAAACACATTATCAGTGCACTGTGCCAAATAAACATTATCAGTGCACTGTACCAATAACATTATTTAGTGCACTGTGCCAATAAACATTATCAGTGCACTGTGCCAATAAACATTATCAGTGCACTGTACCAATACACATTATCAGTGCACTGTGCCAATAAACATTATCAGTGCACTGTACCAATACACATTATCAGTGCACTGTACCAATAAACATTATCAGTGCACTGTGCCAATAAACATTATCAGTGCACTGTAAAACATAAAAAAATCTATCAGTGCACTGTGCCAATAAACATTATCAGTGCACTGTACCAATACACATTATCAGTGCACTGTGCCAATACACAGTATCAGTGCACTGTGCCAATACACATTATCAGTGCACTGTGCCAATAAACATTATCAGTGCACTGTACCAATACACATTATCAGTGCACTGTGCCAATAAACATTATCAGTGCACTGTGCCAATACACATTATCAGTGCACTGTACCAGTAAACATTATCAGTGCACTGTACCAGTAAACATTATCAGTGCACAGTGCCAATACACATTATCAGTGCACTGTGACAGTATACATTACCAAGACACTGTGTCTGTAAGCATTTTTAGGGTACCGTGGCAGTAAACATTATAAGGACAGTATAGCAGTAAACATTGCAGAGCACTGCGGTGGTTAAAGTGGTGTTCCGACACCTTAAATCCTTGTTTGTCGGGGCACGATCAAAAATAGAAGAAAAGAATCCTACTTACCTCCTGGACGCTCTTGTTCCGTCGCCGTGCAGGTGACCTCTGGGGCCTGTGAATGGCTGCACTTGTCATTTTAATGATAAACGTTCACTGCTACAGCTAGGACAGCCACAGCGACAGAACGAGAGCATCCTGTATGATTTTATTTTTCATCATACCCCGACAGACGAACGAGTATTTTGAGGTGTCGGAACACCCCTTTAACATTCTCAGGACAGGGGTCTAAAAACATTATCAGGCACTAGGGCAGTAAACATTAATTGGGCTCTGTGGCGGTAAATATTATGAAGCCACTGTGGCAATAACTGTTAGAAGATACTGTAGCAGTAATGCTGGGTTCACACGGCTTATTACGCCCCGCAATTACGCTGTGTGGACGGGGGCGGGGGGATGGCACCTCGCCGGCCCATAGACATTCATTACTAGTGGTGCGTATACGCCGCTGGTAATTCACATGTCACTTATTCCCCCCGCGGCGGATTCGCCGAGCGGGGAGAGGAGACGTAATCCATAGTTCTCTTTTGAGAACTGTGGATTACCGTAATGACTGGGACGTATTCCAGCCTTAATTTGTGCACTCCGGCGCGTATTTACGGACTGAAATACGTCCCATTTTAAGCCGTGTGAACATAGCCTTCGGGTATGTTCACACGGCTTGTTAACTCCATGTTTAAATACGTTTTTAGAAGTGCGTTAGGATCCTAAACGGACCCAAACCCGCATCTAACAATAAGCAGTGTGATTTATGTTGCTTTCAATGTAAAAACACGCATCGGTGTTCAGACAAGTGATCGCCGTTTCGTTTTTTTCATGCTCCTTTCTGATGCGTCTTTTGGGTCCTTTCAAAGAATTGTTATGTCAGATGCAGCAGACACCTTTGTCAAAAGTATAGGGTGCGTTTCTGCTGCACCCAAAACGCATCCAAACACGCACCTGCGTGTTGGATGCGTTTTTTTGGATCCCAAAAACGGATCCAACACGTTTCGTGAACATATCCTAAGTCATATTGTCAACTCTCCTGGTTCTTCCAGGGAATTCCCAGAAAAGGGATGCAAAAGTGGCAAGGGTTTATGTTAATTCTTCCTCAGAGTGGGCATTTCTGAGGTGTTCCAGGGTTGTCTTAGCATTATTAAAACAGGGCTAAAGCCTCCCAGATTATTGTTCTAAAATTTATGTTATGAGGTCACTCTGGATATCACTATTATTAGAAGTTGTGTAGTTGACTTTTATGATGGTGAACTTTGTACACTCCAGAGTTTAAAATTTTAAGACTTAAAAAGATAAACACTCTTCTCCCTCTATGTCGGATGGACGGAAAAAGAGATGTTCTGACATTGTCCATGACCAAACTTTATCTTCTCAAACTTCTCCACCCAAATTTACTCAAAAATTTTATGAAAAACAGGTTCTTCTTAGATCATCCATGACTCTGCATGAATTAAATGCTGTGACATCAAAAAGCTTAGATGCCTTCATGAGATGTCCTCCAGGTTCTGGGTATAGACATAACAAATACTGTTACTCGTATGCAGGGCCGCCAACAGAAATTTCAGGGCCCCATACAGCTGAAGCACCTGGGCCCCCCCCCCCCCCGTAAACCCCGCCCCCAGAAACCCGATCGCCCCACCCCCAGCAAAAAAAACGGCCTCTAGGACATAAAATGCGCCCATTTTACCACATAATACCGTGTGCAAAAAAGAACTGTATTGTGTAGTACAATTTGCAAGTGAGTCACACATATGTCTGTTTTACACATCATGACAAAAGGGGTAAATAGCTCCATCCATATCCCCCTCCACCACATACAATATCCCCCCCCCCCCATACAATA